>VZRM01009863.1:1022634-1044013 GCA_013397955.1 Grantiella picta
GCCAGCCCGCCCCCTACACGGCCGGGGCCGCCCAGCACGCTGCTCTTCCCCTCCCTCTGGGGGTCTTCTCGCCTTCGGCTTTTCTCCTTGCTCTCTCACCTTTCCTTTTTCGCGTCTCCTGTCCTCCGCACCCCCTTTTTCTTTATTTTCCCTCGGCAGCCGCTGCTGTTGTGGGGTGGGGGAGGGCGCGGCGATTTGCATGTGGGCGTGCACAGCGCAGCCAAAAACAAACCGGGATGGGTATGTCCGCCCCGGCCCCGCACGGCGGGACAGCGCTCCGTGGGCTACCCGCACTCAGTGCCTTTTGTGAAACTCCGCGCTCCCAGGTGCGGCGAGAGGCAGCCCAGCCCCTCGCGTTGCCTCCTGCGCCTGTCGTCCGGGCGTCCCTTCCCGGCCACTGTGGGAGCAAAGAGCAGAAACCCGAGCGCGGAGTTACCTGCGAGGTGACTGTGCTCCAGCCGCCCACGTCTCCAGACCTGCACCCCTCCCCGCATCTCCGGAGCTGAGCCGTACAGACTGGGCACAGATACGTCCTCAGCTGTACAGCTGCAGAGGTACTGAGTGTACCAAAAGCGTTGGCCTGAAAGAAATCAATCAATAATAAACAGTTTCAACAGGACCAGGCGTCCTGTACTCCATGTAACTTATGGCAATAAAAAGGCAAAGAACTGTGAAAGGTAACACTTGGACACATAGCCATAAATAAGGATGAATTCAGTTGGGTCAGTTTTGGAGAAATTTACAACTATTCATAAACTTTATAAAAACAAATCTCAATTTATTTTTAACAATTCACAGTGAGCAACTTGACTTGCTCCAAATACAAAATGTATAAACTATAGGGTGTCTTATCTGCCAGAGAAATGGCCTGGTCTTAGCAATTATTGTCTGATGGCTGAAGGTGTCCTCCCAAATGGGGTCCTCCCTTGGAAACCACCCGTCATGCAAACCCTTCCAAATTTTTGCTTGTTACATGGCAGGAGCAGTATAAAATCACACAGTGCAATTTGTGAAAGTATAGCAGTGCATTTTCAGTGCACAAAATGCTCTGTGAATGAAAACAAGTAATGCAGGCAACTCTAAATTATGGTTCCCTCTACAGATATAATGCACTGCCATTACTCTCCTGCAGTGAAGTGGTTGATATTATCATTCATGCTGCTAATGCTCTGCCTTATTGTGAGCAGTCTGGACGATACATGGTTACTGAGGGAAGCCTATCTTTGAGTTTCCTGGCTTTTATTTCCATGCTCAGCCTACCACCATGGTATTTTTTCAAGTGGCACAGAAATACAAACACCTGAAAGCAAATTCCAGAGAGCCCAGGCAGGTTGTGATCTGAAATAATGCACTGGAGTATCACAGATAGCAGTAAATATTCAAATCAATAATGTAGACCCTTCTACACTGAATAAAAGATGACACATTCATTTTCACAGTGACCCTAGCTCCTTCCCTTAGTATCTGTGTGTCAACATCTCACAGACTAAGGGCTGGACAAAATGAAAAAGCTCCTGATTCTGACCATAGCTTCCCCAGTGTAACTTCTACATAATGTCACTGACTTTGACAGATTTACTGTGTTTGTACCTTCATCTGCTTGTAAAACTAAAATAAAAATAAGATCTGTGTTTACTGTATAAATGCAGCTGTATTTTTCACCATATACTAGAGCTTGCATTTTACACATTTCCAAACATTGCTGGATTGTAATTTTAAATTCTAAAACAAAGAATTTCTGCATGGTTACCCAGAACAAAGGGAGAAAGAGCACACTGAGTTTACAATCAACAAAGTGTTATGCCTCATCCCACATTAAAAGGAGTTTGAAAGAGAGCGGGTTATACTGGATGGAATTTTTAAAAGAATTAGTGATTCAACTTCAGTGGAAACAGAGCTATGTCCATACTGAAGAGCTAACAATTGCCCTGCTACTGATGTCTATTTAAACCTAGGTTCCTCTAAGGAAAGTGTGAGTTTTTGCAACATCATCGTAAGGCTGAATTTTTTAAATTCTGGAAATTGGAGCTGGCTGATAAAACATTTGAATAACATCTTCCAATGAGACAGCTAATATACAGCTGTTCATGAGAAGTGAGTGGAGCATTTGATTTCGTTTGTTCTGTTAAAATACTCATAGGATGGTGGGAAATCTTTGTGCATCACTGGATATTGTTTCTCCAGTTTTGCATCTCCCTGTGGCATGGCAGTGATGTGAGGTCACTGAGGGACAAGCACCCGCAAATGGTACAAGAGGGATGACAGTGGAAGGGGCATAGTTAGATCCAATGAGTAGATTGTACAACACAAAGTCAGTAGCCACGCTGCAAGTAGTTTCTAAGAATAACTATTCTTACGTTTGAGTGGTTTGAGATTTCAGGGTAGACGAGCACATGTGACTCCTACAGATTTCTCAGAGACATTTGTACTTCCCGACTCTTGCATGCATAGAAAACATGCTGGCTTCTGTGTCCTATGGAAGGTATGACAGGTCTTTGCAGATAAAGCAGTCTCACTTGGGAAATTTAATTTATTGACAGCTAACACAAAATTTCAGCTGATTTCGGATTCAGATACAGAGAGGAAAAAGGCAGACATAGACAAAAACTTAGGGAAAGACCTTTCTCCTTCCTTCCCAAGCTCCAGTTACACACCTCTCCTACCCCTTCCTGGTCTCAACATCCCTTGCTTTTTCAGTAGGTGTTATGATCAGTCCCTTTGTCCCAATTCCTTCTGTGAGGTGCTGGGCAATGTGGACAGTTGGGGTCAGTGCGTAATGGTTCTTTCTGCTGTTCCTTGCTTCTTACTCATTTTCCTCCACTGCTTCTTGCTTTATTATTCCTCTGCTTCACAGCGAGTTCTCCACGTGCCACAGGGTGTTCCTTCTTTGTCATGGAGTGGCTTCTTCCAAGACTGTGTCTCTTCCTTCCATGTGTCTCCTCCACCTCACAGATACCCTCATGTTTTCCCCAGTGTCTCCTGTCCTAGGGCCTGCTCTTTTTGAAATATGTTTGAGCAGAGGTGCCATGTGCTGCTCTCACCTAGCTGAGGTTTGGACACGCAGAGGGTTGTTTTCATCCCTTTCAAACTGGCTGACAGCAGCTGTAACTGGCACAAAGGAGCCTATGGCCTCTTCCCTTGCAGCTTCCGACACTAAAGGCCTGCCAGTTATGCCGAATATGCAGTTCAAATGACATGAACTTTCAGATACTTGATCCTTTCCCTTTTTCCCAAAAGCTAATCTTCTCCTTCAAACCGTTCCCTCATTACATTGACCTTGAACAAGCAGCCCACAGGAGGGTCCAAGGCTGTGTGCAAGGGAAGGCTACAGACCTGCAGACCTTTTAGCTGCACCAGTTACTGAGAGGTCAGAGAACATGTAAATTGCTTTGCATGGAAAAGACATTATGTAGTGGAATGAAGGGGTGGAACTGAAAATAGGAAAACACGCTGTGTTCTCACAGGAGGAAGTGAGGAGGAAGTTGTTCCTTTGTACTTTTAACTTCTACAAGGCAAAACACACCATTGTTAACTCTGCAAGATTGATGTTTCCTAATGTCAGGATACTGCAGAAGGCTGTGGGCTTAGACAACCACACCAAGAAATGTCTTGGTATAAACCAAAGGTATCTATGACAGGCTTCAGCAATAAAGAAAGCCACAGTTTAAAACAACTATAACGGTCAGCTTTTAAGATATTTAATCTGGAAATCCAAGCTCTTTTTAGCCCTAGATGATCTAGTTTGGACTAAGTTCAAGAAGCAGGGAAGATAGCAGATTAGCAATACTTCCATTAAAAAAAATACTTTTCAAAGAGCTGTGCTCACCTCTTTTTTATTGCTTGGCATTCTTGTTGCAGAAACGTAGCTTCAAGATTCCTCACTCTTTTATCTTGGGATGCACACAGAAGATTCATGTGTATCTCGAGCTTCTGTTCTGTCTTGGTTTACTTTCCCTTGATTCAAAATATCTCAGTCAGAGGATGGCGACAGCTTTTGAGAGGTCTTCTTGGAAGGAGCTTCCTAACTTTTAGAAAGAAATAATTGCACTTTTATTACTTTATAGCTACCTAGGTTCACACTGAACATCCCAGCTTCGATTTATATTACCTAACATGGAAGTGTTAGTCACTCCAGCCTGGTTTACAGCCCAATGAGTACAAGTGACCACACCACGCTATTTAGTGCAATCTTCCACATTAATTTTTCTTCCCCTACTTCTACTAACAGAAAAAAGAAGGTAACAGAGTTGCTGTTTAGTTATTGCACCTGCAAAGAAACAGAAGGTTTAAATACATCTGCCATTATGCCCTGCAGTGGGGAAGCTTTGAAGTGCTCATCTGTGCTGCATGAAGAAGTGAATCCGGGAAGCTGCTGCCTTCTAATCAAAGAATATTGCTGGCCTGTCCCAGTGCCGGATGAGGACAAAAGAGCTTGTGCTCATCCTCTCCATCTTTCAAGATAAACATACACTTCAAAGTGGCAGCAGTCATTAATAGGATGGTTCTAAGTCCTTCAAATAAAATATAAATATACTGTAGCTCAGATATCAGCGAGTCATGGTTTCAGCAGTTATGAGAAACATTTCTTAGAGAAATTAATTTCTTAATGTTATCTTATGCTTAACAAGAGTGATTTAAAAACCTTCTCTCGTGTAGATTAGTTGCCAGATGAAAGATGTTGTTTTAAGAAGAGAGACCATTGTCACAAGCATTGCCTTGTAATTTCTCACAAACACTTAAAGTTAGGTATAAGTAAAATTGCATCTGCATTTAGCTATATAAACTAGGGTGCTGAGAAGCTCACGGTTAACAAAATTACTACTTTTTAGATGTAAAATGTAAATGCAGCCAAATATTTAGGTTGTAAAAATTCTTTGACTTTGACAGAAATAAACCAATTTTCCCAACCATAGACCTAACCTGCAGTTTGAAGAGCAAAGAAAATATGTAGAGTTGCCAATTAAAACACTGGAAGTTTATATTAGGTAGCAATTTTAATTCGATATGAAGTTGTTTCTTTTCTCAGATTCCCCAGAGGTATACTTTGTAATGGCACGCAGCAATGAACGTATTTTTAACGTTTCACCCTTCCTCTGTGCCATTGTCTATCTTCTTAAAACCAGCCCAAACATACGACTCCTGCAGAAATATTTCAGTGTGCATTACATATGCATTGCCAGAGAGGGATACAGGGATAGGCTGGCCTACGTGAGCCAGGGTTTCTGTGCAAACTGTGGGACTGGATGGATAGCTATGCAGAATGTTGAAGTTCAATGTGAAATGCTTCTAAAATTCTGCATTTTATCTCTCATTATAAATTTATATGCTAATAAAATGCCCAGCGCATGGAACAAAGAAGAAAAATTCGTCACAAAACAGAAAAGAAGCCTAGTAGACATAGAACCTGATCAAATGCAAAGAAAGCCAAATAAAAGGATGCAAGATGTTTTCCTCCAACCTGAGTTTAGGCACTGACGAACAAATCTTCATGGATCAACCAGGATATAAACTTCACCAAATTAAGCCCTTGAGATGTAAGTTAAAGTGGCCAATTACCAAAATTTCCTTGAGGTCAGCCAAATGTCATTTCACATCAGTTGCATTACTTTAGTTTCTTAAAATTTAAAAAAAAAACCAAAAAAACAAACAAAAAAACCCCCGCAAAAATAAGCTCTTTAAAGTCCTTAATCAATCCTCATGGAACTTAATGCAACTTCTTCCTGAACTAGGACTTCTACACTAAGTTTTTTACTACAAAAACCTCAGCCTTTTATATAAACAGTGTATATTTGAGTAGCCCAATTAAGTCAGTGGAGCTGTGCACCTGGGATTTGACTGCATGTGCTGGTTGCAGATTTAAATGGAGATAAAGTCAGTCCCGGATTAACAAAAGTTCTTTCACCTACAGCTTTAGAGCTGCAGACAACAACATTCAGTGCAAATCTTAGAGGCAAGGGGATAAGTCTTAGGAAGTGATGTTTTTCCTTTAGCAGATAATGACATTCCAGAAGGGAAGAATATGCACCATCATGTGTTCAAAACCAGCCTGTGAACCAGATAGAAAGGCAGGACAGAACTAGTCCATAAATGCACTCCCTGCTTCAGCACCAGCATGACCAGAGGCCACGGAGGAAAGTGTGCCGTCCCTCACCTCCAGGTTTAAAAGTTATACTCAGAGCAGACCATCCACAGGCCCTGGAAGGTTTTATTTACACAGCCTCACTGCAAAGCTCTGTTTTTACGCTCTCCAGCAGCTTCCCCAGCTCACACTGTATCTCATGTGGGGTTGGAAGAGTGCCTCAGTCTGCTTGACAGCATCTCACACAATTCCACAATGGGTTGGGTTGGAAGGCAACACTGGAAGTCATCTAGTCCAACCTCCCTTGCTCATGCATAGTCCCCTCGAGCATGTAATCCAGAAATGTCTCCAGATGACTTCTGAATACCTCCACAAAAAGACTCTGCAACCTCTCTCTGCAACCTGTGCCCATGTTTGAGAAGGGAGGCTAAAGGCCTGTTATCTAGCAGAAACTACCATGCCCTCAAAGAGTCACCTTTTTTTGTTGTTGACAAAACCATACCCTCCTCTTCTCCCATCTCCTGCCTCTACTGAGCTCATGAGTACTAAGCACTACTGAGTTTTTCTGTGTCCATGCTTACAAGCAATAAGGAGGCAAGAAACGCCTCTTTTACATTTCCTTTTTACAGAGGAAGGACTGAGACCAGGTTTTGCTTTTGTTCTCTTTATACATATGGAGAAACACATTCAGAAAGTGAGCTTTAGGGGTGTCTCTTCAAATCTTGAGTTTCTGCAGACATTAAGACAAACTCACAACGCAAAATGAAGGATCTCTATTCAAAACCGAATTTTCCAGAGCTGCTTAGAAGTGCCAGCCGACTTCCATGCTTAGAGACCCTCAGTCTGCTCTGTAGAGCCTAACTTGTTTTCCTCTCACTTGACTGCTCAGATGGGGGTTTGCTTTGCACTGTTGTCTTACATAAAAAATCAGGCAGCTTTTGAGTTCTGTCAGCTGTTACATTTTGCTCCATTGAAATATCTGCACTTTCTGAACATTTCCAGCGCTTTTATCAAGGCAGTCAGTTTGACCTCTACATTCTTTAGCTGCTCGCAGGCATCCGGGGCTGGATCTAGGGTTTAGACAGCTTGCTCTGCAGACACAGCCCTGTTCTTGGCTTCAGCATGAGCCAGTTCCTGCTTCTGCTCATTTTGCCATTATATGAAGAACAGGTATCTCTCTCTGTGTCCATTAATTATCACTCTAGCATCTGCAGCAAAAGGACAAAGTTGAATTTAATGTTCCCTGGTGCACCCTCACCCCTCCCATCAATTACTGTGTGATCTCACGAGGAAGTCAGAAAGACTAATGCTGTTGCTACCTTTAACCTGCCCCCAGTGTTGTTGCCAGAGTCTGTGCAGCCACTAGCCAAAGTATCAACTTCCTGTGGATTCAATGGACTCACAATCTATCGTGCCTTTCCACAGATGCTCCAGTGCCTAAGCTATATCCTTGTCATTCTCGGGCAGTTTACCTCTTTATACCATGACATGCCCAGATAAAATACTGTCTCTTAATTGTCCAGCATCCAAACTCACTGACTTCAGAATCCAGATCCTGCCTCTCCTTTGACAGAGGTTCTTTCTGTTTCTCTCCACCTTAAAAGACCTCTTTCTTACTTTGATGCTTTTGCTTCAGCATATTCACACTTGCCCCTGTTTGGAGAAGGACAAAACAACCAACCTCCATTTCTCTGTCCTCATGTCTTTACAGTCATTCTATCCTGCTGCACATGCTCCTGTACATGCTAATCAGACCTCCCACAAAAAGTAATAATTCTGGGGCTTCTTATTTCTCCTATTAGCTGTTTCCTCCATTTCTTAAGCATCTGAGTATCACTCATAATTGTATGGAATTAGCTATCTTTACTGACTCTATTACCTTAAAAGGAAAAAAATACTCCGATCATTTTTTTCCCCAGGTCAGGATCCACTAGATCAGGCCTCTCCCAGGGAGCCAGTAAAATATTTTCTTTTTCTTGAGAAAAGCAATGTCTTCAAATGCCTTCAGCATTAGCCCCATCAGAATTACAGAGCAATAAGATACCTGTTTGTTTTTCTTGATAGCTGTAAAAACTTGTTCACTTTCTTATTGCGCATTCAGGAAGGAATTTTATTACAATTGCTGTATTCTGTGATCTCTCTCCAGGCTGCTCCCTAAGCTGCTCATCAGTATTGACACTAGTATGCTTCTAAAAGAAGTTATGATCAGGGACAACCTTTTTGACCAAGATTTCCAGAACTTCTCTTTGGTGTTAGGGAATCCACTGAATCATTGTAGTCTGCCAGGAAGAAATCTGCAGCGAAAATGATTCCTAACAATCAGCCCAAAACTATTAGTTTTCAAAACAGATATATAAAGGAATGGAAGGCATGAGAAAACTGCGTATATAATGTTAAGAGAAGGGGATGCAGACTATACAGAAATTTGCAAGGTAAGTTTTATTTGTATGCTATTATATAAAGCTCTCCCAAGATTAGCCATAAGATAAACAGGAATTCTAGGTTTTGGTGTATTTTACCTCCTTTATCAAAATCAATGAAATATTACCTTGACAAATTTTTGGTATCCAAGTGCCAATAGCAGTGTTCCCTCATTAGAAACTTTGATCAAGAAAGCTACATATGAAACCTATACAACCTCATTTCTGTAAAAAACATCCTTTTCTATTAGTGCCCTTAATACTTTTATGTCGTATGTTGTGCTAATCTTAGAGACAGGAGTTAATATAGCTTTGTATAGGTTTCAATATAACTTCAGTGTTCACACACATATTTAACACATGTGGTTGTGATTGCTTTTAGAAATTAATTTGTTGGACTCGATGTCTCTTCCATTCCTGCAGGATTCTATTCCCTCTAAACACACACTGTTCTGATTAAATGGGTGTTACTTCAGTAGTTCAATTTCAGATACAGAGTTTCTTCACTGAGTATCTGTCATGTTGAAGCAGGCCCATCTCGTTATGATTCTTTTTTTTCCCTATTCCATTACCACTTTTTGGTCATTAAAAGACAAGAAACTACATGGATTCCTGTTAGCATACAGAAGGGGTTTCATTTCAAATAAATGTTTATCATCCACAAACTTCTACAGAAGAAATTCAGTCTCTTCCTCCAATTCAACCTGCTACTCATTGGGCTCAATGTGTTTTTCTGAGGACAGAAAGACTAGATGTTCACCTGCATGTTCTGCAGTCCCTTTATTACATAAAGGTAAAGCAGTTCACTGATTCTGAAAAGTAAAATAAGGCTGGATTTTAAATGCTGCCAAGTGATTTTAGTCCTCAATTAAGCGCTTGTCCCAATTTTTGCCACTTCAAAAATCCATTCAGAGTTACAGGTTCAGAATTTCATTCTTGATCTCCAAGACTGCTTAGGAAATGTTTGAGTTTAGACCTTTGGGTTTAATTTCCTGATGTTGTTTTCAGTTCCAGTTAAAGATTTTATGAGCCTCTCACAGATGAGTACATTTGAAGCTACCAACAATCACTAGAATGTCTTCAGGACACTCTAGAGTTACAGTTCTGGAGCCACAAAGTCTCACCTGCTTTTGTCTTCTACTTTGACACGTTGTGCACAATGATTAGGGTGCTGTTTAAAGGTAATATTAATGATCTGTTTATACATGCTCCAGTATGCATTATAAATAAAGCTCTGATAGCAAAAAGCTTATGCAATATTCCTCCCTGTGCAATTACAATTTAGACACACAAACACATAACACTGCATAGATGATACTGTGCCCTGAATAGATTCCTGTATATAAGATAGCAATGTAGCAATGTTGTGAGGTACTATGTTGTGGGAAATCTCAGGCATGGATAGAACAAAGGCTGTAGAAATAACTGGAAAATTCAATCATGTTTTGCTGTGCCCTTAATTAGCCTCTAAAAATGGAAGATGGGTTTTCTAGCAGAGTAAGAATGAAAAAAATATCTGCTGTAATAAATAAAAAATTTCTTACCCTAAGCTCAGGTATAAAAGGACTCCATCTTCTCCACCTTCTTTGTTCTTTCCTTCCACTGCCCTTGCTGCCATGGTTTCAATGGAATTTAAAACAAACAAATAAGAAAATCTAGGAAGAGCTAGAAAGAAACGTGAGACAGCAAACAGGAAATGCATTAAGAACACAAACTCTTCATTTTTGTGTCAGCCACAGATCCGAGATTTCAGATTTTTTATCAGTTCTGTCTAATTAGCTTGTTCTTCATTAGCTTGTTGCATGTGGACACAGAAACAGCAGTTATAGGTGGATGCAATGCGACCCTGCCTACACAAGAACAAACTCCTTCCAGAGGGAAAAAAATAAAAAGTTCTTTTTTTGAGGGTTTCTTTGGGTCATTTTTCAAAGGGAACTGAGCATCCTCTATGCATTGCACAGCTTAACTACTTTTGCTCCAGTGCAGGTGTGTCACTGAAGGCTACAGTGGGGCTGGATTATAGCCCCTCTTATAGACTGCTGTCGCTGTTGAACTGCTAGCAGAGAGAAAAGACCCTCCAGAAGTTGTATGTGTCAAAGAGATTTATTTTTTTATTTTCCCAACTTATATAGACTTTTCAGAGGTCACTCAGATTGGTCAGTCCGAAACCTCCCCCTGAGCCTATTGGCCAGGCCCGAACCGCGCACATCTCGAGAAACCATTTTAATAACATCCAAACTTTATCTTTGTTTATAAAAACACAAGAAAATTCTCACAGGAAAGATCTGTGCCAGCCACAGACTGCCACTCTGAAAAATGGACTACAACCTACTACAGAATGACAGCAAGAAGCAGGAATCCATCTTGATTTTTGCTATTATCTTTATGTTGTATCTTGGTGTATCTTTAATTGGTATATCTTTAATTCCCTCACTGTGTCAACCCATGGCAATTTTTCACCCTGTAGTCTGAGGAAATTTGGCTAACTATTCTGTTAGGAAAAGTTTATGTTTAGTTGATCTTACTTTGGAAAAAATTACTTCTTAAGGGATCTTCCCACTCTGTCTTTCCATATTACTATCCCTGCAAAGGAACAGAGCACAACCATAAAGTAAACCTGCACACTGCTATATCACAATCACACTCAGCTGTACACAGTGCCACAGGGGAGCTGGAGGAGGTGTCAAACCATCTACAGCACCATGGCTGGATGCCCTCTTCTCACAGGAAAATACATAATAGCAAAAAAAATCTTACTATGCTGTAACTGCTTGGAGGAGGACCACCAGTCAGGAGTTTTGTGACACCTGCTCCTTTTGTACCCTATCTGCCACCCAGGGAATGTCAGAGTAAACCTACTGCTTACTGACACTGCTAGCAAAGCTTTATGTAAGCAATTGCATTTCAGGTTAAAATTTTCCAGCTGTAGAGGAGTTACTTGCTCCCCCACCAACTGGACCTGATTCTAGAGACTTGAATGATCCAGTGCTGTACATAGATGCTCTCACTGTTTTGATAGTTTGCCTGCCATGCACAAAAAATCAGCTTGATCTATGGAATTCATCTGTTTGGTCTCAGCAAGTAATAGATCTTAAACATACCTCTTTATCACATCAATTCTACATTTCTTGGCCACTTACAATTCTAGAGAACATCCTCACTGACCAATTTGCTGGCATGTGTCTAAGATTTGAGAACGTGTGGTCTTGCATGCCTGAATCATTTGCTGAGGAAAACTCTGGTGAAGAAAATGCAAGGCTGGTTTTATGAAAAACAGCAACTGACCCTAAGATTAGCTCAGTTGGTTAGGGCATGGTGCTAATAACAAAAAAGTTTGTGAGTATGGACCCCGTATGGACCATCTACTTGGAAGAGTTGGACTTGAGGATCCTTGTGGGTCTCCTCCCTTCAAACTCAGAGTCTTCTGGGAGGAAAAATTTCGTTTTTAACCTGTGTCATCAAACATCAATAGTATTATACATTGCACTAAACTATATGTTCCCTTACAGACCCGGAGTTATCACAATTGCATGCAAATCCTGCATACTTTTTTTTTTTTTTTACCTATACGGAGAATCTCAAAACCCCAGTTCTTCCAGCTTTTTGTTCCTGGAAATGATTTGCAGACATTTGCATGTCTGTTTTTGTATTCACATCTTTTACTTACAGTCCCTGGCATCTCCTAGGTGGATGGAAGCTGCTGGCAGCTAAGCTCTGACTTGCTGTTTGTATTCTATGGAGTTTTGGCAGCAGGGTACAGAGCAGATAGCAGGCTTTTCTCCTTTCTTTGAGATGCACTGATCGACTTGGAGCTGTGTATGGCCATGATGCAGAAGCTGAATTCAACCATCATAGGAGAGAGGGGCTGCAAAGCAACACACAAATGACCCCACTTCTGACACTTCTGACACCAATCACTGCCACTCACCTCTGAGTCAAGTTCCTCTCTGCTGCTCTGTATAAGAGAAGTGATTCTATGATATCAGTGGAAACCAGCTACAGACAAAGTCAAGTTGTGCTCAGCTTTATATAAACACAACATAAAGAAGACAAAAATTAGCCTTGATCTTTCCTACAAAACCAAGTTCCATTCCTAAACTGCTGGTAAACTTCATTTCAGCCTTTCATATATTCATGCATCAAGATGACAGTGTTTTCTTCTAGTTGGAAGTAACAGTTTCATCAGCTCCAGTACTCCTACTGATTTATATGGATCTGCATTAGAGAACGTGGGCCTCACATGCATATATTAAAGGGAAGAACTTTTCAAACTCTTCTGTCAAACCAATCTAAGTGAAAAGCTTCCTTCTGCCACATAAAAATGCATCCAAATCCTGCATGCCTATAGGTGCACGACAATATTAGCTATGATTAAAAATTTATCTCTCATAGCAAAGTTTGTGCTCTTTAAATTTTCACTATTATATGCAACTATTCAAATTACCTGGAGCACACTGTTTTATCTCTTTTCTCTTTGGCAAGACTGGTTTCTAAACCCTCAAATCAATATTTATCCTGAGGAAAAATGTAGTACTAAAGCAAATATCAACAAGCTTCCATGTGAACAAAGAGAGAATAACTAATGTGATTTAGTGTTTATGCCAGCAGCCTCATGCTCCCTTACACTTTTCTCCTACCTTCTTCCCTGCAAAATGAACTTCATTTCTCCCTATGCCCAGCCTGTACAAATGTCCTTCACCAGTTAATAGCAGCACACAAAGCTGGACTCTGTGAAAGAATAAACCGGGGTGCCCTTAGCTACATCACACCATTCCAGACCAGTGTGAAAGTCTGGCTTATGTACATGGGGAGTTTGCTTTTTGAAGCCAGCAAATCACTGAATTGCTGGGACATGCTCCAAATATGTCTTAATTACTACAAGACATTCCTTCATCTCCGTAGACCATTCTGTTGCTGGTTTAAACACAAACTGACTTTGAGCTTGTCTACACAAGGAAGCTACTTTTTAGTAAGGAAGAAAGTTAATTTATAGCTGAGTACTTTTCTTCTGAGGACATATTCAGTGTGCATGAAATAAACTACTGTTCATTCAAGCTTTAAGTGAATATTTGCTCAGGATTCAACCCCTGAAGACTATCCAGTTCAATGTAGATCAGACTCGTGAGACCCAATGAAGATAAATCAGCTGAACACACTGAAATATGCCGTTTTTAAAAAGTGATGAAAAAAGCTAGAAGAAAGCCATAGCATTCCTTCAAAGTTATGTTTATTACCCATAGTAATCCATTCTCGATATGCCTCTGCAGCTTGCCAAACAGCTGGCAGGTCAACTGCTTGAAAGTTAACTCCTAAGCAGCCTGGGCAAAAGCTCCTGCTGTATCACAGACACACACAGGAACACAGAAGGCAGATTCTTCTGTTAGGCAGCTGTTAGCAGAACTGTAACATTTTCAAAAGGAAAATGAAGCTGATGCTCCATTTCCTGATGGAGCTGATACTCCATTTCTTTTTCCATGCTGTGCTGCAAAATCCATTGGCTTTCTACCATTCCTTTCCTAAAACTCACATCAGGAATTCTTTGCCAACCAAACTCTTCTTACTGGTCTTGCTCTTCTATTTTCAGCTGTTCTACTCATCAGCTCTTCTCTTTTCTGTCCAATTTGATGTCCCATACTTTCTGACTTAACACTGATTAAGGCAGGCAGTCAAACCTTCCTGAAACATTACAGATTAAGACCTATACTCAGTGGGAAGTGGATATTTTCAAGACATGGCAGCATGGTCTAAAAATATCCCTCTTCCATTTTTATCAGTTACAGAGAAGTTTTCATTCTTACCCACAGAAACACATAAAACACCAAGACATAGATACCTTAAA
Organism: Grantiella picta; assembly: GCA_013397955.1. Classification (NCBI taxonomy): domain Eukaryota; kingdom Metazoa; phylum Chordata; class Aves; order Passeriformes; family Meliphagidae; genus Grantiella; species Grantiella picta. The sequence goes on from VZRM01009863.1 coordinate 1,036,973, forward strand.
TTAGCATAAACTTTGATTTCACTTTTTTGGTCATTGAATATGCATCTCAGGTGAAGTATAGTTCCACTCCTAGCTAAACTGCTGAGGAAACAGATTAAAAACAAGTTAAATTACTCTTATTTTCATATGTATATGGGCCTCAATTACTGCTTTTTATAATAGAGGTTTGGAATAATGAGGACAATGGTCTGTCAGCTTCAAAGTATGTAGATTCAGATTTCATAAAAACATTGCACATGGAGCTGCCTTTCTGAGTGATCTGTAAGCAATGAAAGTTTCAACTCCCTTGCCAACACTAGACTGTGACTAGTACAAATTCTTAAAGAGTCTCACACAGAGCACCTCTGATTCTGGGATTTTCATGTACATTTAGATGCAAAAAGATAGAAGAAACTGTCTGATATAAATTACAATCAAAATAATCTGGTATTTTCTGCTAGGAAAGCCATGGTACAGATGAGTCCTAGGCATAGTGCAGATCCCTTAACATTGTGTAAAGAATATAGATTTTGGTCTTTCCTTAACAAAGACCCTCAGTCCCCGACAACCATACTCCTGACAAAAAAAAAAGGAAGACAAACACCAAATCAACACTTTGCCTAGACTAAACAAGGGAAATTTTAAAATAATGTAAAGAGAAAGTTCCAAATAACTCACAGGAAGAAATTAAAGGATGTAATGTCCCTTCTACTGAATCTGCATGTGCACTTTTAAACCTTGGGCAAGGCCACTGTTCTTTAGAGTGGAGGAGGTGCAGTTGGAGTTTGGAATGGTAGATCCTTTTTCCCTTCTCCCAGTAATTTCATGTACTGATGCACTACAGAATTCAGAGGGCAGCAAAGGCTCCACCATAGCAGACAAATCTGAAAATGCTGCTATTCTCGGGTGAGATTTTTTGGTGGTTTTTAACAGCCTTTTTTGTTATTATTCTGACAGTGACTGAACAGAAGCATGTTGAATGATTCCTAGAATGGACAAAGACATGCAAAGCAAAACAAATTAATTTTTTCTGTTTGGTATGTATGAAACAAAAAATGTTATACTGTTAAATGCAAAACATGACTGTCACCAAAGGTTTGGGCATCACTTAATTCAAGATTGCCATATGACCTAGAACTTGAAAGAACTTCTCTTACAAAGTATGTATGGCTACTATTGAAATAAAGCTTTCTGTCAGTGAAGAACCATCCTGACAGATAACCTTTGTAACCAATATTACCCATATCCCCAGCCAGAAATTAATATCCTTCTTTATATGCAGGAATCACAGAAAAAGCTTCAGAGAAAAAGCAGAGCTGGAAGTGACCCTCAAGGATCATTAGTCCAACTCTTGGCCCTGCACAGGACATCCCCAAGAGTCACACCATTTGCCTGAGAACATTGTCCAAACCCTTCTTGAGCTTTGTCAGGCTTGGTGCTGTGACGACTTCTCTGGGGAGTCTGTTCCAGTGCCAGACCTCGCTTTGGGTGAAGAACTCTCTCCTAGTATCCAACCTAAACCTGCCCTGACACAACTTCAGGCCATTCCCTCGGGTTCTATCACTGGTCACCACAGAGAAGAGATCAGTGCCTGCCCCTCCTCTTCCTCTCAGGAGGAAGTTGTATCAGTTTCTTCTTTCAGGCATGTTCAGGTGAGGCAAGTTTGTACTGGTACCAAAACATCTCCACAAAACCCTTCCTTATTTTCTTTCCAGGAAGAGGATTTTGCCCTACATTCTGCAAAGTTCTGGGTGACTCCAAGAGGGACACAGCTGTACAGGCTGCTTGTGTACTTTACTATAACTCTTAGCATGTTACAGGCCAATTCAGAGAACTGCTTCAGTAGCAAGTCAAGAAAGCCAAAAATCACTAATGAATAGAGAACCTCCACATTGTTTATTAAATAAGATCACATATGAGTTCAGAAGCCAAACCCAGACTTCTTCCATCCATTTGCATTCATATATTTGTTATTAATATCAGGCCTGTAAAAATGTATATACTGCACCTTCCTTTTGATACCACTGACCTCAGCACATAAGGCAATTCTCCTAGCCAAGACCCATATCCTGCATCTGAACTATATCAAGCACCACATTTAAGATTCATACGTTGTGTAATGAGGTAAGGTAAAGGCAGGAATAATGTGTATCCCCCCTGCCATGACAACTGAATAGAAAAAGAAAGGGCATACATTAAATGTACAAACGGTGTTTCTGTGGCATGGGCACTCTACCTTCATTTCATCTATCCAGCATTTCCTTTAAGAAAAGCCAAACTAATTCAATTCCTGGTAAGGTATGACGAGCTGTGATGACTTCACACCAGTGTCAAGATTCCTGAAATCAAAGAAACAAAGAAAAGACTTGAGACTGCTTGATAAGGTCTATACGGCATTGCAGACTCTGGGATAAATTAAAAAATCAGAGGTTCAGGCATGTGATTCAGAGTCTTATTCAGTTCAACACTAAAATGTCCAATTTATAATTTTTAATGGCAGCCAGAAGAAAGAAAATTACCAGGTATATACTACACATTTCTAACTCCTAGATAGCTGTATTTATTTTCTGTTTACTGCCTAGACTTCTCAACCTGCTGGGGTTGTAAAGTTAGGCCTCAGACCCAGGCAGAGGTTTTCAGTTATTGCTAACAGGTAACTATATATATAAAAAAGAAGAGAACAGCATTTCTTTTACATAGAAAGAATTGTTATTTACACAGTGCCCAGAGCATGCTACAGGCTCCAAAGGGAAAGTTAAATAACGAACATATGATGTAAAGCAATAATCCTGCTCTTACTGCAATAAAAATGAATGTTCTTGCTTCCCTAGGCACAGGGCTAGTCTCCACATTCGTTTTGCTACTGAACTAGCCATGTGTTCTTAAATTGCTATGCTGCAGAGATTTGTTTTGTTTTGTTTTCTTTCAATATTAAACCTCTCAATTCCTCAGCCATAGAACAGGAAGAGATTATTGAGTTCAACACAGTTCTTGAAGTCAGAAAGAGTTACTTCTCCAATAGGAGGGCTTTTGTTCAGAGCACAAGGCTGTTTAGACAGTGTAGATCTGTAAGCTGTAAGGAACAGCTAGTGCCAGGGAAATTAGCTTGTTCATTGTGCTCATCAGTGTATGTTACCATTTTGGCATGAAAAAAGAAAAGCCACACAGTATTAATAGAAGAATTATTTAAAAGGTAGGACACATTCATAGCCAAGCTTCCACAGTTCCCTGTTATTTCAGACCTGTACAGTGCCAATGATTGTGCTGACAAACCCCAAACAGCAGCCAGGCATGACCAAAAGACCTTCTTTGAATGCTCTACTCTCGCAATCAAATACAAGTGTGCTTGCAGGCTCTCAGTCTGTAGCATCTGTATGCTCACTGTGGGATAGTCTCAGCATTTAAAGCAAATTTAAAGGGAGCTCAGTTGACAGAAGTACCCAGATTTCTTGCACACAGAGTAATGGTCACCACATAGTTTAATCGTATGTTGGATATCCATTTGAAAACAAAGAAATAGAGAACTCCATTCTTCTGAGAGAGGAAAGCTTATGTTACAATGATTAACTTTCACTTACCTTCTTTTTCACTTCACATTCTTCAAGATATTTTGCTTTATTATTTTACCTCCATCCTGATGCAAAAGCATTTTTCATTTAACTTATTACATGTGATAGTTCCCACAACACATTTTATTTTTGTACTACAGTAATGTATAGGACTTCCAGCTAGTAGTCATGTACTGTGTAAGCACCAAATATGAAGACAGTTATTGCAGCATATAAGAATATTTTACATACCTGAGGCACCGTATTGGCAGACTGTGAACTTTTATAAAAGGTTAAGTCCCTTTAGTTCCATAGCCAGCCTCATATTTTCACTAAATCATTTCAGAAATCTATTTATAAAATCCCAGTTACATGACTAAAATCTTAATTTCAGCCTGAAGAGACTAATGGGGATATTCCTGCTAATGAGGAAAAAAAAAATCTAACTTAAAAAATCCTACATTTGAGATAAGAATGTGTCATTCTAGTTCCTAATGCCAACACTTAAAGATTCTAACTGCTATGTTTACTGTACAGGACTTCCACATGAGGTATAATTGGAGTCCTTGCCTTTGTAGGCCAAATAATGAATATTCCATTAAACAGGGCTCCAATTACACTTGCAAGGAAACTGAATTGGAAATCTGTGCTATTTTTAAAGACAATGCAGTTTACAATAAAATTCCAGCTCAACTGGCTTAGTTTCCAAGCTGACGAGACATGTCCAGTCTTGTCAGAAACATCACAGGGGCACGAGCTTTCTACCATTGGGTGTAAAATATCCTTCTCGAGAATAGCTCTCTTACAGTTTAAGCTGCCCAAATTAGAAATATAAAACCAAGTTAAAATATAATAGGACAGGAATTATGTTTGAAAATGCTGTGTGTCTATCTGCTTTTCAACACAATCACTGTGAGACAGATTAGGAGATGCACTTGCCTGAAGCACAACATTTTCCACTGCAGCAGTCTGAGATTTCTAGCTACAAGTCTGAGTCACCGCTGAAGTTACACAAGGAGGGACAAAGATCTGGAGGGACAAAGAGCAAGGGCAGATGACATGGAAGAAGGAAAGGAAGCACAAAAAAATACAAGCACTCACAAGCACAGACCCAGAAAATAATCCACGACAAGCAGGGTCCTCTGAAAGAGACTGCAATACTAGTTCTGGTATGCTACTCTTCAAAAGATTGTTTATCTATACCAATTTTAATTTGTTATTCTGTCCTCCTAAGCATGCTGCCACTTCTTTTAAAGTATAAAACCTTTTTCGTCAGCGGTATGTATGCAAGTCCGCAGCTGCTACAAAATTCAGGAGACAATAAAATTGTGTGAATAATTGTAAATAAGATATTCTCTTTATCCCACTAGGTAAACAAAAAATTACAGCTTTGGTAAACTTTGTATTCATGAGGAAGTCAGAAGATTCACTTTTATGTTTAATGGGCCCCCAGACAGTTCACTACTTAGTAAACAGCAATTGTGCAGTTTCCCTTAAATATCCCTGAAGTGAAAGAAAACAAATGCAGGTGGAAAATCTGCATCAACAGCTGTGGGTAATGCAAGGGAAGGGGGAGGGGAAAATAACATCGAAGACTATAAAGCTGACAGAATGGTTACTTCCCTATCACTTCCCTTCATAGCAAATTAAATTTTAATTAATCAATTAATTAATTTTAATTAATTGTTGTCTTTTTTTGGTGCCTTTTTGCAGCATAGAAATGACCAGTAAACATCTTTACTCGGCAGCCTGGTAACAACAGAGTACTGAGAGAGAGAGAGAAGCCAATCAGTGCTTTAGAAATGGAGAGAAGAAAGTCTGTAAGGGGACAATGGGAGGGATTTCAGTGAAAAATACACCAAAAAAACCTCACAAGAGAGAGGGAAAACATCAGAAGAATTTATAGCAAATCACAAAGCTGCTTCTAAGAGCAAGAAGACATTTTTCCTCTTTACTGCTTAATTTTATATTGCTGTCCAATATCATGGTTACTGTGAGTGTACCCCATGAAAGAATAAAAATATTCGTTCATTTTTTTGGTAACTATTTCATGACAAACTGTACTTACATTTCATTTATGGAGTGGTATACAAAAACTGTGAATACAAACTCTTGCAGCATTAAATTTCCTTCAATTTGGTCTCTTCTAGACCAAAGGAGGATTGTTGTGTTGTGCTTTGAGAGCTTATCATTCCGTTAAGACAGTTAAAAAGAAAAAAGTAATTACAGTGCCAGAAATATCTACAAACATTCCTGAAACTGAACTAGAAGTCCTCATGGGTAATCTGTATCTTCATTTCACAGGCCATGTCGGGTTACATTTACCATTCCTTATAGCTTTGTTCTTGAAACGTAGGTAGGAACAGCCGTGTAATAACTACATACAAGACAAAAGAACAAGCTCCTCCTCACCTGATTTTCCTGGCTAATGACCACAGGGTAAATTTATGGAATTAATACTGAGGTCTAAATTGAGACTGGGTAAATTTCACCTAGAGGAAGTATGTATTTAAGCCTCCCCAAGCACAAAATTCAACTCAGCTGCAGGATTCACTTGTCTGGTCTCAGTAAACACATTACAGTGTACTTATTTTAACTCTTTTAAAAATTGCTGTGCGTGCCTCACCGCTGTGGTTTTAACACTAAAGATATGCAGATCTTACAGAACAAGCAAACATTTCAGTTTGCTCCTAAAAAAGTATCTCAGAAATGTATCCCTTTTACTGTTTTCTCTATCTTATACTGCAAGCTCCGAAAAGAACGGTTTGGTGTTGGTCTGCAGGTTTTGTAAGTCTCTTTTGAGCACTTATGGTTGATCCAAGATCAAAATTCTCAGTTGAAATAATCCTTCATGCTAAAAATCATTCAGTATTGCTGCAAGATTTGTGCCTAACAGAAGACTCATTCAGGCAGCGTTACCACTGGGACTACTGAAAAATTACTTTGCAAGGTAATTGTGGTGCAGAGAGGCCTTGCGTTACGATTTTGCTAGCAGCGTCTAAAGGAAATGCAGAAGTATGGTTTACAGGCTCGGAGGCGCTCAGCAGGAGTGGAAAGAGAGCGGCGCAGGCGGCGCACGCCCTGCGGCAGTGACCGGCAGTAACCCTGCGCTCAGCCACCCTCAGCGAGCAGCGAAAACACGCGCTCCCCTTGCCAGCGCTCGGGATGAGCAAGCTCCAGGGTATCCACAGTGCGAGTCCTGGGAGCACATAACCCTTCGGCTGCAAAATAGGTCGTGGTGGTGGGAGCAGAGTGGGAGCCGAACTGACAAATATAACGCGCCCTGGCTCTGCTGCAGCGGAGAGCACGCGTGACACTAAGTGACACTGCCACCTGCGTGGCTTGCCGGGGGAAAGGCTGAGGGCCGGGGAGGCACTGGGGTAGCAGCTGGGCTCGCCGTGTGAGGGAGGAGGAGCAGGCTGCGGAGCGCGGCCGGGCTCGGCACTCGGGCAGCCTGACCGGCAGTAACCCCGCCGGGCGCGCCGCCGCCAACTAGGTGAAAAGTAACTCGGAG
>VZRM01009863.1:1044323-1213461 GCA_013397955.1 Grantiella picta
GCGGAAAGGGAGCCCTCAGACAAAGGGAAGCACTGCTCTGCTTCCACCGACTCCCATCCAGCGCCCAGCTCTGGGGAGAGCTGCCGCTGGTCGGGGCCCACGAAGTGTCGGGTGCCGCCGCGTCCCTGCCAGACACAAGTCGTGCTTCGGTCACATGTGCTGCTGCCGCTCAAAGCCAAACCCAGCCCCAGCCTCCGGGCGGCCGCGCACTGCGCCGAGCCTGGCCCCGGCTGCGGCCGCCTTGCCTTTGTGAGCCACTCTGCCTAGACCTTTATTACTGGCAGTAAGGCTGTATTTAGTAACTTTAACAAATTATTGGTACTTGAACCGATTTTCATCTCTAAGGTGGCAGAGACAAGACAAACGGCTTCTCTTCAGACTTACTTTTTAGTTGTTTATGATCTCCTTTAAGAAGCTTTGGGTAATTCATGCTGCTGCCAGACAGGCTCTGATCTCCATGTTAGTTTCCAGCATGTGAAAAAGAGTCATCAACTCTCATATACATATATAGTGTGTACATGTATGAGTATGTATATAAACAGCATATTAGATGCTAGACTTCATAGTCCTAAGCATCTTCCCGGTGGACTGTGGTTAGGGACCGAAAACCATTCTGGGGAGGGGGGTGCCCCGGGCCAGCTGCAGTGCTGTCGCAGGGCCAGCCAGCAGAGGTGTGACTGGGACGTCGCAGCATCCTGCCTGCGGCAGGACCGGAGCGCTCCAGTCGGGCAGCTGCCTGTTCTGTAAACAGCCACACAAGGAACTTAAAGTCCCATAGGGACGCTAATAAATCTCCAGCTTTTTTGCTTTCTTCCTTCACGCGGCGCTGTAGGGGGGCATTTGTTTTATAAAACATTAGAAGAGTGGCTACTGTCAATAATGGCTCGGCACAGGTGCTGTAATAGAGACAGGCTTGCAAGCATCGCACAGTCTATGTTCATCTCCTCTCCCTCCTCTGGAATTTAATTCCTACAAACTGAATAAGTTGTTGCAGCTATTGCAAGCTTCAAATGGGAGAACAGTTTACAGAGCACAAAGAGCACTGGTGTTTAATAATTTTTGAGTACATCAAGAGATAGGAAATAGGAATTTTTGTAACAAAACAACAACAACAACAACAACAACAAAAACGGTGCCAGGAAGTCTGCAGGTGCTTTACAGCTGTACATAAAGCGTGAAAGCTTTATGTACAGCTGTACATAAAACATGAAAGCCTTGGTGGGTTCATCCTACATCACCACTTCCGCCTTTTGTAAACACAACGTATAAGAGATTGTTGGGCAAATTTCACCTTGAAAGAGACGTTTGACTGCATATTAGGCCATTGCCTGAATTAACTATCTGTTTTAGACTGAGCAGGTGTGGTGACAATAACAACATGTAGAAAACATTATGCCATTACTCAATAGTAGGTTTCTAAACCTGTGTATCAATTATATGTATGTAAATTTCTTCCATCTTCTGTTTTAAGTACAGAGAGTTTGTCTACACTTTTCCATTACTGACATGACCATGTTTCTTCTATAATGAAAAGTCACTGTACACTTGGCTTTTCTCATTCTGGGGTCTACTAGTCTTCTTTGCAGATGCCTCAGAAACAATTGTTCCAGGTACCGTGCCAGTCCTAAGGAAGATAAATGTGTTTAACCTTACAGAACAAAGTGCTCTCCCACAATCTGTACATGCTGAAACAAAACACAGCTGCCCCAGAGGAGAACACAGAGGGGCTGCATGTATATTTCAGTAGAGGAGGAAAAATAAAGTTGTTATGAACCTTCAAATTGTGCAGGAAAGAATGTATTATTTCAAAATCCTTCATGTTTGTCCAGGCATTTGGACAATGGCATTCCTAAAAGCATAACATCTCTGTTTCACAGCAGCCTCAGAAGTGCTAGATACCTCACAGAACAATTTGAAAGTAAGTTCTGGCTTGAAGTGTTTACAATCTATTTTCCTAATACTGGAGCAGGTGATGTTAAATTCAGTGCAAAGTGGTAAATGGCAAACATTTTAGCATTTCATTTCAGGATACTGATTCAGTGTCGGGTTTAACTTCTCCAAGTGTTCACTTTGCTTTGCTCCCTGAATGCATGGTTGAATCTTTACCAAAGCCAGTAAGAAAGGAACTGCTCTTGCCCAATTTATTGCTGAAAATCTCAGTTATTAGGAATTAAAGTTTACCAATTGGATACCAGCAAAATTGCAACCTAACTTTGCTGTTGGGACCTGTTATCCCTGTTACACAGCAAAAGCTTGGCCTGACCTCTCCCATTAAAATTAGCCCCTCCATTAAGTATGTTTAGTTAAAGCATAGCTTTGTTTGCATGGCCTTAAGATGGATCATGCTTCATTGCAGCTACTTAAGTGTCGTGCTGCTGATTTTGCTTCTGTCAAAATTACTTCTTCCTGCTGTAGCTTTTCACACCGTTTTGACTTTTGGAAGACCCCAGGAACATAAGGATGATCCACTCACATGCCTGTCCTTTATGTTGACAACTGAGCCAGGCAGTCACAGAGAAGTATTTGGAAAAGCATGAGAAAGGAAGGTGGGCATGCAAGAGAGTCACAGAATGGATGGGCCTCAGCTCACATCTGGCAATTTAAAAGTGTTAGATTTTAGGCCTAGATCCTCATGCCCTGTTGAGCTTTCCTCACTCTATTACGAGAAGAGAGTGTGCAGCTCTTTTCGTATCTCCCCCAACCATGTAACTGCCTACTGCTTTCATTTCTCTGGAGTTTTTTTTGTGCTGAGCTGTTAAAAAAAACTGTCCTACATAAAGTAAATGTATTCCACAACACAGCACATTATTCTTGATGAAGTCATATGGATGCCAGGCTGAAAATTTGCCTCTAATTTGCTCTGAGCATACCGCCCGCTTTCAAACATGAGGTGAATGACTTATCATAACCCCAGATTGGTTTCAACACGAAGTGATTAAGCCATGACATCGAGACAAAGTAAATTAAGGAAGTGGTTTCACAGAACAGGCTGACACATGACAGGCACAGAACTAATTCTGTAGCAAAAGACGGGTGAGTCATGCGTCTGCTACATGTGCTTTGGTTAAGTTCTTGTGGGTCTGTATCTCTTGTACATATAAACACATGAAGAAAACAGCTAAGTTCTCACACCATGCTTGTGTATAACAATACTACTGTAGCAGTATTCACTTTCAAATATTTCTCCCCATGAAATTAACAGATGGAATTCAGCATCACTCTTATCTTAGAGGAGCTTTAACTTACCCCTCTACTGCTGCTATCTCACCCCATCTCCCTTTTGTTTAGAGAGCTGTGTCTCCAAAGTTGTGACAAGTTTGCAGTGGTTCAGCAGGCCAGCACTTTAAAGGTCATCTGTCATATCCCAGAACTTAATATAAGGATTCCTTATCTTTCATAGTTTCAAAAAATGAGAACTAGATTCCAAAACCACACCCTGGTCAGCTCAGGGGAGCAGATTCACCATGATTAGTTGACAGATTTAACACATACCCCTAGTGAACTGCTGATGAAAGACGAAAGATAGGTAGTTCCATTCTGGAGAGATGCAAAACTGTCATCTTGTTGTTTGTTATTAATAGAGGGAGTCTGACTGATACAAATAGGTGGAGTCTGGTGAGCACATGCACTTCATATTCTTCAGCCTACCCCCAGTCTGTGCTTGCTGAGACAATCATCTTATCTCAAATGAGTTCAGTGTAGAAGGGGATTATGATATCCATTGACTAAATCTCTTGGAAGAATCAGCCTTCTTTTTTCTTTTTTATCTATAATGTTTCTAGTACTGTAGCTACATGGGCATTTACCATGATGTTTTAGATACTGAAGAGACTGGAATGCAAGTGACCAAACTAAAGGAGATAACAGTGTTAAGTAAAATGTCTCTATTGCCCTGACTTTGCTTCTTCCAGATGCCTTCTCACTTTAGCATTACTCAGGAAACAAGTCAAGGAAACATGTCTCTACCTTTTCCCTGAAGTATTTGTTCCATAATTGCAGCTGCTCTGTTAGATTATCTTCAGTTCATACCAGAAGGTCTTGTCAGACAGTCACAAAATATTTTGTATAAAGGATCACTGCGCACTGAGAATTCTCCAGTTCCCTGACTTTCACATACCTGCTGCTCTAGGAGCAGCTGTACTTTCATGCTTCTCATTGATCTAGCATGCAAGTATCCGCTCTGCTGGAACCACTCCTCGTGTTTTACATGTCTGATCTTTCCAAGTTTTTCCCAGAAGACTGTGAGATTTCATTTGCACTGAGAGTGCTTGCTTTTACTGAATGGACTTAGCCTTTCCTGATCCTTCCTTAGCAAAACTCCCAAATGCTAGTTGCTCTTAAATAGATTGACATAGATCTTCTATTGGTTCTGGCTATAGCCACTATTGACAGGTTGTGGTTGCACAAGGCACACACTACCCTCGTGCTTGGGGTTCCGTGCTTAGGGTATTTCACTTTCTTAACTAAGCTGTCTTCTGTTCTTACATATCCTCTGTGCTCTGCCATTAGAGAACTTCCTCCATTTCAGCCTAGAAGTGGCTGCATTCTGCTGGGCAATAAAGCAGCATGCTGCATTTGTGTAATATCTCTGAACTGAAGTAACCCCAGTGGAGAACTCTTTCATTATTATGAGTGCTGGAAGTGGCCACACAGCAGAACCAGATCTTCCTGCCTTGAGTCACGAAACAGGGAAATAAAAAATCCTGTTTTCAGCATTAAACAACCAAAAAAGGCATCTTATTTGCAAGGTAATACATGCTAGAGGGGGCACGGTACAGCTAGGTTCTGAAACATGCTGGCATCATTTTGGAACGAACGATCTAGCTATTAGATGCAAATGTAAGGAATTTTCCAGGGATGGAAGAGCCAAATTTCAGAAGCTATCTTAGTGTTATGGAAAATCTCCTGAAGAGCTTATCAGCCTCTTCAGACTCCTAAGCACTCTGTCCTTCCACTCAGAGGCACATGTTTTCTCCAGCCTGGATATGGAGATACTCTGGAAAATGTGTTCCTGTAGTTCTCTCCAGTGTATTAGCAGTATTATCTCATGATGCTCATGTAACAGTGCTCTCAGCAAATTTTGATAGGAGTTTTGAAGTGAGTGAACCAGCAGGACTTTACTGACACAACAGCTTGTAGGTTTTCATTTGCCTGCAAAGACTGTCAGTGCTTTAAAGGCTCTTCTCTACAGTAAAATCCAAAACTAGTTTAGGAGCCCAAGACTTTTGAATTGCCTCTGTTGCAATAGCAACAAACCAGGTAGAAACAGAAGGGCTTTTAAATACCACCTAATCTCACTTCAGCCAGAATTTTAGCCCTAAGTTTACTGTCTGCATTTTCCAATAGCAATCCTGATGAAGGGAGGGACGTACCAAATCAAGGCAACAGCTGTTTCCTTTGGAGTTCTTTTCTCACTCTGTGATTCTCCAAACAAACTAGAGAAAGACAGCCTTTTGAAATCTAAACAGGATTTGTGGAGAGAACTGTTTGGAGAAAGCTCAGTTGCTTTGCTGGGCAGAGTGACTCCGAAGACTGAGGACACCCTGCAGCCAGCTGCTGATCCTTGTTTAGGAACTAGAAGCTGTTTTCTCCAAGAAGTTCAAGAGTGCAACAGTCATAGGCATTGCCTTAATTATTTTGAGATTGAGGTTAAAGTTTAGTTCAAAGACTCTGAACTCACTGTGCAAAGAGGAATGGAATTGAATTCAAACAACCATGGTACACTGTCTCCAGAAGAGGATGAGACTGGTTTTACGTGCTAGACTCAGCTGTGGCATCCCACAGTCATTTGACCTATATCTGTGCCTTCATCTCAGCCAAACACTCTCCTTCAAGTTCCAGACCTCCTTGCTTTACATGGTGCAAGGACAATACCTAGTAGTCCAAACAGCTGAGTGCTTCTCTGAGTGCCTTTACACACTGATGAATGGTGGAAAGGGAAGAGCCGTAAAGCTTTTCCCATCAATCAAGGGTGGGTAGTGATGGCATGCTGTTGCTACTTGGCTATGAAGGACTCCCCTGTACCCTTCAGCCTGAGTTGTATTGGTGCATCTGGCCATTGCTTCTGGGTTTTTTAATTAAATAAGCTGTTGAATCAGTGGTTAGAGAACCGGGAAGCTGGAACAGGGAGAATGGTGCAAACATCACTTATACTGTCCTGGTGTTGAGATGAGTATTTAGTCTCTTTTTATTACAAACAAAGCAAATTTATTCAAAACCCAAGAAACTGCTAGCTAAGATAAGGGAAGGTTTGGACCTTACTGCAGTCCCTTGATACTTTTCTATTTCACATACATGCATTATGGATGTGATGTGATTTCACATACATGCATTATGGATGGGATTACAGCATGCACTATAACCTTCCTTTCTCCAACATAATCCTTCACAGCTGCCAGCACAGAAGTGTGCCAAAACAGGGCCAGAGTCTCTAGCTACATATCAAGGTGGGCAGAAAGAGAGCCACTTAACCATAAACTCCAGAGTTGCCTTGAGCAACAAGTTCCCATGGATTTATGCCTTTTGTCTCTTCTGCCCCACCATGTACTTGTCTTACATCAGGAGTCTCAAGCACATAAATAGGTTTGCCCAACACACAGATATAATTCTTGTACTGTCTGTGGATACTAAATAAAAACTAATAGATTACAATCACTTCCTTCTTCTGAATAAATGAGTCAGTCCCCTAAAGCAAATTCCTGTCACTCTTCATGTCCGCTTGCATTTATCTAAATATAATATCTGCAGCACTTACCATGTGCATACTGTTATTCAGGGAGTTTTGTTAAAAATCTCCATCTATTAGTGTCAGACTCATTGACCTGATGTATGTCTATCATGGCTCATTAATCATACATTAAAGACATGTGGGTGCGGTCAGGTTTAGTCCTGGAGCAGGTTCTACTTCAGCGGGTTTGAATGTCACCTCCCGTTGGGATCATTTATTTCCAAAGGAAATTAACACCTTAGGCTTTTCAGGAAGGTTTATTATCTTTCACGTTTTGCCCTTCACTTCATCTAAGTTTCAGTTATTCCTCCTCTGCCCGTTACAAACGTGCATTCCCTGAAGTCACAGTTTGCAGCATCAACCAGAGGGAGCACTAGAGAACAACTTGTGATGCTTTTGGCAGTCCAACAATGTTGCTTCTGTGAAAAATAATAGGCTCGTGAGCTTAGCTTCTGCACATTTTCTGTCCTTAACACTCAGAAGTAATTTTCATCTTTCGAAGTTTTATTCACAGTCTCCAGAATACGTGGGGAGGGGGCAGAAGGGAGGGGGATGAGGGAGCTAGTGGCATGAATGCCACAGATTAGTTTTACAAATAATTTATATTTGCATGTTTGTTGGAGTCACATGTTCTATTGGAGAACTTCTGCAATTAGGCAATAAGAACAGGTGTCTCAGGTACTACATGAGTCAAAAACCTGATTATTGGCTAGCACAGATTTGTGTTTATTATAACAGATATTATAATAGATTCCTGATTTTATACAAATAAAGGGGACTAAAGTAAGTTCATCCATGTCTATAATGGATAAGCAGGCCCACTAATATTCTGTGAGAAAAGCTTTGACTACTTGTGTCATCAAGCTTTTAATTTTCAATTGTGAGCAATAAATGAATCATAGATTTTGCAAGTACTTACACTATGAAAATCTAACTGGGAAAACGTTTCTGGGAAGTGTTGAAAAAAAAAATTTGAATGTGTTGAAAATGAGTTTTTCTTAGACCCTGAAGATGTATTTCTAGAGTTCTCCTTTGTCCTGGTTATCAATTCACCTTTGGTGTTTCAGGAGAAAAGATTTAGGAATATGGGGGATCTCTAAGGTAAGTCAAAACATTGAGTATAGAACTGCATGTCTTGAGAAAGGCATGTGGATATCATTTCTGGACCTTGTCTTTCCTCACACAAGTGTTTGCTATTCAACCCATCTCCTCTTAGCAGGACTGGTGCTGCCTTATTATTCTATTCATCAGGTAGCACCATGAGGGTGTTCTTTAATAGGCATCTCTATATAGGCCATTTTAATGGGCCCAAATACAGAGGATATATATAATTGTACAGACATTTGTTTCCAAGTTCTGTTGAAACAGATTTATTATTGTTTTTGATCAATGTCGGACAGAAAATGCCAGAGAGACTAAATTTATTTAGATGTTCCACAGAAACAGATGCCATTAAGATAGACCACAAGCATTAAAAGCCTTTCTGTGTTACTAGTAACCCTAAATAATAAAAGAAACAATGGTACTCAGTCTTCTTCTAGTTGTGTATAACATTTTATGGTAAATAAATAAATGGAATGTTTAGGATGAAGACATATTTTAATTTTGGGGGTATTTCTCATTCAGTGTTTTAGCCACAAAACTGATTAATGAAAATCAAAGTACTTAATCCCTGCACAATGCTTCAAAAACTCATGTCCAAACGTAGTACCTGGAAAATAGAATTCAGAATTTACTGGCAACCAAATGGAGAACTGAGGAAACTCTGGAAGACAGAGCCAGTCAAAGAAAGGGAAAGTATACAGATACCTATTTACATTCTGATTTGTACATCATTTGTTCCAGAGACTCTTCCTTCATAACACTTTATAGGAGAAAAAGCTATAGCGGAAATCAGAAAGTGTCATATGAGAGGTTATTGCTATAATTTTGAGCACATGTAAAATTACATCCCTTGTTGTCACAGCAAGCAATTCAAAGTTGCATTTGTCAGCCACCAAAGGACTAAAGATTTTCTTCCTGTATTTAAGGCATTTATTTTGGAGTTCCAGGAGTTCACAGGAAGTCTCACCGCAGGTTTTCCTTGCCACGTGGTCAAGGTCACCAACAGGTAACTCCAGGCACAATGTGTTAAATTCTGTTAAGCAGCCATGCCTAACCCATACTATGGTCAAAATCTTACTTGAAAAAAATACGCCTTATCTTATGCCAAAGGTGAGGATTTATCAATAGTATAAATGAAATCTTAATAGGCTAATAAAAAGATTATCAGTCCGTTTCTAATTATTACCATAAAAAAGAAAAATAAGAATGTAATAAGGAGAAAGTTCTCCATAATAATACAGTTTAAAATGTTGAACATGTAGTTCTTACTTTCTGTCCTTTTTCCTAGTGTTACACTTGCTCTTTATTGCTCCTCTGAGTGCTAACGTAGATGATTTTCCCTTAGCTGGAGAGGAACAGAGGGAGTAGGTAATGAGCATTCAAATTCTTTTGCCATGTTGGCTTTGACTTCTCTTTCCTAATCTCCTTCCTTTTTTTCCCCCCTACATACATGTTTTTTGTGATGCTTTCACATCTTATTCTTTCCTCCCTGGTCAACAACTCCATATTAAATTGGAGTTTGCTATGCTTTACTTGTTTTATGTGCATGAAATACTTGTACTTTTTTCACTTTTCTACTCTTTCAAAGAACTTTGCCCACCTTCAGGTCTGTATTTCTGTAACTGGTCATTGGTGGGCTGGGACGTTCAGAACCAGCCTATGTTTCAGCTCTTACCATTCCATGCCCATACCCCTTGACTCTGTATCCCCTGTACCCCCTTCTCAAGGCCTCCTCTCTTATACCAGGCCAGCCTGTTACGGCTCTGTATGACATCACTGTGTTAAAGTTCTATCTTGCTTTGAAGAGACCAGCTATTTCATAGTGCTACTGATAGTAAAACCCAGGAAAAAACCCCAAAAACTTCAGAGAGATAATTATGAACTACGACTACAAAATAACTAGAAATCCATACTGACACCAAAAATACCAGGAAATTCTATGGCAAACTTGATGCAGGATTCCATGCTCAAAGCTGAAGAGGAATTGTCATACAGGATCATAGAATCTCCTGTGTTGAAGGGGACCTACAAGGACTATGGAGTCCAACTCCTGGCCCTGCACAGGGCACCCAAGTGTCACACCATGTGCCTGAGAGTGTTGTCCAAATGCTTCTTCAACTCTGTCAGGCTGGTGCTGTGACTGCTGCCCTGGGGAGCTGTTCCACTGCCCAAGCACCCTCTGGGTGTAGAACCTATTCCTCATATACAACCCAAAGCTCCCCTGACACAGCTTCGTGTCATACTCAACCCCAGTGATTAAATGAATGAACACTCAGCACAGGAGCACTTTGGCATACTGCTCTACAGAATTTCTGAAGCAACAATGTATGTTGAAGAGATTTTTACAGCTTCTTTAGGAAAAAGAGGAAATAGAGAATATCACAACTATCACAAAATTCAGCATGTTTCATAAAGGTGGTTGAGTATTAATATTCCTACATGAATTATTATGCATGTCATAATGTATTATGTGACATTCTAAACTGGAGATGGTTCTTTTGATTAATGAAATGGATTCATATGAGGAAAATATGTTACAAATACAGACAAAGCTTTGTTAGGAAATTTTTGTTTCCTTTTAAGTATTGTCTTTTACCTATTAGTCATTAATATTAATATAATGACTTTTATTCCTTGACTCACCATCTAAGGAGATTTTGGTCTGTCTCTAAAAAGCAAACACTTAGTCTGAACATATGCCAAAATTATAACACCTGTCTTCTGTTTGCAATAGATCAGTGCAAACACTGCCTTATTCTTTGCATTTAATGCTGCTTATCAACTATTCCACTTTTTCAGTTTTAGAAGTACTGCATATTCAAACTGCTTTTATAACTCTAAATTGAAAGTTGATATTGAATGAAATCGTGAAAAATAGTTAACTCAGAGTTTAATAACAGTAATATTATCTGGAGGGAATAAAGAATTTATCCACAAATAACTGGAGATTTTAAATAACAAAATACAGTATAGAAGCTGATACATTCAGAGAGAAATTTTTGTTCTGATTCTATTTTTTCACCACAGAGTTCACCATTAAATTATTGATCACCTCTATTAGGAGACAATTTTATAACAGAAACAAGCAATTATTTTTAATCACCCTATTTATTCATTGGACTGAGAATAGTAAGATCAGATGAATATTCACTTTGTGTCTACATGCCAAAGATAAATCATTCTGCAAGTCATGAAAGAATGGTGGTTACTGAATTGAAAAATAAAATAATAATCTTCTCCCCAAAGTCATACTATAATTGGGTCTTCTTACTCTCTTGCAATTAAATCCAAGTTTTTAGCCCATCTCAAACTTTTCATTCTGTCTTGAGAGGGTCATTTTGGTAAAGCCTGTAATTTTAATAATTTCTATACATGCCATTATAAAAGGTGAGTTGATTTTACTACAATTGCTTCATAAGAGGGAAAGAACTTTGGTCCCCTCTACCCACAAAGTCTTTAGGCAAGGGGTGACCTACCTAAGTACTTGAACAGACTGCATTCTAAGTGGAGTTCTTGCACAACAGATAGTAATACGTTGCACAGGTGGAGACAGCTGAGTATCCAGGCCCACACACAATGCATGAAATGAGCCAAAATGTGTTTCAGTGAATTCTGAATTGCCTTGAGGTCCATAGGCTAACCCATCCTAACTCCACCTATGATCGCCTAATCAGATGCTGGTGATCAGTATTACCTTCTGCCTGTGAACAACCCTGGAAAACTCTGCCTCCTTGATCCTCCATGGTGTGTGGTATGTTCCTTTGGTTTCTCTACCACATGAAAACTGTTATATGTCTCATGTTGCCAGGAGGCTGGGTTCCCCTCGCTTTCACTTTATATTAATATGAATAATTGCAATATTTTCCTAGTTACAAATCATTCCCTGGAAAAGTCTATTAATCTAGTAACTGTTCCCGTATCTCCTCTTTCCAGAAAGATATCTGGAATAACTCTCTGCTAGTACAGATCTATGCTGAATTGCTCAGCTCCCTGGACAATTCCTTTTCCTGATTCCTTGATATCTCTATTAAATAAATGTTAATATATGTAATCTTTTGAGGCTTAGATTTGTTTTATTTTGGTCTCATGTAGGGTTTTTTTGCTGTGATTGGTTGGTTTTGTTGTTGGGTTTTTATTTCTGGTTTTTTTCCCCCTTAAGATAGGAAACTAATTCCCTCTTATATAAGACCTAAGTGTAAGTTTGATGGTAGCTTTCTCTGTTCAAAAGCCAGTCTGGATAAGACAGCATCAAGTCTGCCATAGATAATCATTTAGTCATATCTGAGAAGGTTTTGCACCTTCAAAACACCTGTACATGCGCTTACACTACAGCCTAAGGCATGTGGCATACTATTTCAGTGGCACGTAAGAAAATACTATGCTGCAAGGCTGGACAAACACTGACCATCATAGAAAATAGTATCTGTCTTATGTCCACAGGGCACTGCACCAGTGCAGTGTGGATATAACCCCGCTGGTCTAGAATCCTCAGCAACTGTGAACATAACTCCCCATCATTTTGAAATGAAAGCCGGGAGCTGGATGCAGCTAGCAAGGATGTACAGCCAATAACACTTCCCACTATCAACTGACTTGATACTTCATCAAGCTTATCTCAGTACTGAACTTTACCAGTAACCTCAACTGCTTTTGTAATAAAGTCAGTGGAACACTGAGCTGTGTGTTGTGCTGTAGAATCTGCTTGAAGAGGAAATGGAAGTCTCAGAGCTCAAACTGTATCCTGAATAAGACTATATCAGGTCTTACCTCAATCTTATGCACGAAAAAAAGGGAACTTGGTCTCCAGTTTTACTCTGGGGCTTGTTTTTTGAAGCAAAATGGAAGCAGTAAGACTCAAAGGGCATTTCTTAATAGGAGTTTTCTTTTGATATTGTATTTCAGCACTTACTGAGGTGGTACATACTGAGATGAACCTGCAGCTGCTACTGTCAAGGTTTTGACATTTGGAGTCTCCTGGTTCTGCTAGCTTTAGCTTTAGTGTGGAATGAGCTAGTGTACTGGTCTGGTCAGAATATGGTTTATTCTGGTGAAAAGTAAATAAGATGTAACTTGTCATTTGCCATTGTGCCAGTCAGTTCTGATCAGAACTTTGAAGACCTCCAGGTCTGTGTGTTAACAGAAGCACAGAAGGATGGTTGCACCAGTAAGATCAGAGCTCCATTTCACTCAGTGTCTGGAGGGCCCAAGGCTACCAAGTTTCCAGACCAGATCCAAGGCTTAATGTAAAAAGAGGGCAAGCATCCAGTGGTGCTTACCTGGGATAAACTCTTGAACTCCAGTGACCTGAAATTCAAGGATGTCAGGGTCTCCATGAGATGAGGGGGAAAAAAAAGAACAGAAAAAAGACAAGGTTTTAAGCTAATACTCTGAAACCAGAAGATCCTCACTGGCTTGATGGCTGCATTTGAAATCTGATTAGGCCTGCAGCTCTGACAGCACACACCACAGTAATAATTCCTACCAATATACAGCTCCTACAGGAGGAAGTGGGTTTTTTATTTGGATTTATGGACTACAACTGTAGCATCAAAGAGAATAAGCTGGCCCTGGAGTGGACTTCTAGAAAATGTTTGAAAAAGCATATATACATGAAGGTGAAAGAGTATGTCAGATCTGGTTCGAACTAAAGACCTGAGTTGTATTAAAATGTCTTTATCAGCTCTCTGATAACCTATTGTCAGAGTGGGAGAACGGTTTATTTATGGCTGCCTTCTAGGATTTGAGTTCAAGTGTTGGTCTGCAGTAAGGTGTGTGAAGTAGGTCTGAATGAAAGAGTCAGTCTAGAGAGACAGACCCTGCTCTGAGGTGCATGGTTGTTACCTGGGAAATGGAGAACACATTATTCACTCTACATCAAATCGATTTCCATCAAAGAATAAAATATAATTGCAATCTCTCTGATTTATTTTTACATTTCTAAAGGATGATTAATGAAGGAATGATTAACTATACCAGCAGAGATATACCCAGCAGGACTGTAGCTAATGATGTGCACTTTACCAGTGTTTTTGGTTTCTGTGATTTTCTATTCTATCTGGTTCACAGGATCTAAAGCTTTCTCTATCAAAAGAGTTGTAAATATCTTCAAAAAAAAAGTAAGAGTGAAAACTGACTGCCACTCACAAGAATCCTATTTTCCCTTTGATGACTACATGTAATCTAGATCTCCTACAGTGCTCTTCATCCACATATCACAAAGCATTTTATAAAGGGGCTGTAAACATTGCCTTCATTTTATAAAAAGAGCATTGAATATGGAAGATAGTACTCAAGGTCAAACTGAAAGTTCTGGTAGAGATAGAAACTAGACCTCTCTCTTCTATGTCAGGGAAAACAAGTAGTTAACTTGTTATTTATCAATAACACCAAAAGCTGGGGAAATAATCACACTGGTTCAATCCGAACCAGAAGACATGTTAGTAAGTTAGCAAATTTGTGCTGAAATGCAAAGTACAAGTTGCAACATTTGCTGTTGTTTTCCCAGCCAAAACATTTCCTCAAACTCAACCCAGATTTGGAACTGTTTTCCATTTTCTACTTGGTGACTGTAATTATATTCATTAGTGCTAGGTGAGAGCTCCAGTTCGGAATGTTGGCCACAAATACCCCCAATACAGTACAAGTTCAAGACCACAGGACAAATGCCAAAGAAGAGACCTGAACTTTTGTCCCTTTCAAAGGACAATCAGTAAAAATTGCTAGATATTAAGATAACCCGATAAACAGGAATATTTTCTTCTGCCTAGAATAACTACTTTGGTACCAAGAGAATGTGGACTAGGTCTTCCACATGTGCAGTTTTTCTGGAAGGAGCAGAAGAACAAGAAATGTGCCAGAAGAGCACGGGGCATTCGAAGAAGTTGTCTAAAGAAACCATAATGAAAACTGTACCTCCACAAAATATGTGAGATGTCAACATCAATCCAACTGTGTCATATACTAACTTCAAGGTACAGCTAAAAACATGAGGTATATCAGACAATGTCCATTAATTCAGTGTCCTGTCTCAGACACTAGCCAAAGATATGGGTTTAGGAAAAAATATACACAAATAGGGCATTCATAGAAATATTTTTGCTGATATAATGCTGTCTTTCAGTGGTTTGTGGTTTAAGAATAACCTGTATCCTTGCCTTTGTGTTTATTAGTCCATGATGGACTTCCATTAGTTATTCTAATGAAATTTAAAAAGATTGCTTTCAGCACTTAATGGTGATGCAGTATGACCATCATATGACATATATACACACTGCACTGCCAGACATTCATACTGTTGTCCCAAATATGGGTTCTTTCACACTAGAAGCTGATCCACACACAGAGTCAAGGTATTTATTTCATCTCTGTGCAGAGATGGGTGCTGGTGGTAAATCCACAAAGCTGGCACACATTCAGTTTTGTACACTTTGAACAGTGAAACACTGGCCATTCCCATATATGTTGCAACCTGAAACTGCAGTCACTGACCTTTCATTCTTTTGTCCCACCTGAAAGGTACCTGCACACTTATTTTACTACATGTGCTCTGTGAAGAAGAGTTTTATGCAAGTAAGAGGCGTAATATGGTGGGTATTACATTATTTAGTGACTAAGGCTAACGCAAAGTTCCCTTCTTTGGCTTTGTAGTTTGATTTCTAGTGTCCTCTGGTTATTACTTCTCAGGTCATGGTTCTTGGTTCCTGAAGGTTTGGTTATCCCCTCATTTTTCATAAGTTTTTTTATTTGTCTTGTACTGTGCTTCAATGAATTTTTAACCTTCTTATGGTACCTTAGTTCAACAAAATGGAGAACGGATTACACTGCTATAATCCCATGTGAAACTGGACCTGGTGCTAGACACACCTTTACAAATAAAGACATCACCCATTTTGCTGATAATGTTCCAAAGCTGGGCCTTGTCTGGTTGTTCTTGTTTTCAAAACAACTCACAACACAATGCTACCTTGTGACCTATGTTTTGAGTAACACATGAAATGTACTGAAAGAGTATTGTTCTACAGGTTGTTGGAAGCTACTGATCTGTGTCTACGGTCCTTTGCTGTGAACACTTCCTCTCCTCCAGCCTTGCCTGAACATAAGACAGCTGTCATCTCAGAAAACTGGGAGAAAATTATCAATGCTTTGATATGAATCCTGTCTTAGTCATCTCTTAGTTGAATCCAGTTCTTTACAATGAAGCTTCTAACAAAAAGCCAAAACACTTAGAGAAACAAATAAATACTTATCAGCTCAGTAATTAACTTTCAAACTTTAAACAATCTGTCTTGTGACAGATTTCTTCTCATGGAAGAAATACAATCTACAATGGCAGGGACACTCAGATGTCCTTGGGCTATGCAAATGCTGGAAGAAAAGATTAGTTTAACCTCCTGTACCCCTTGTATAATCCAGAATGTGGCTGATACCACTCACATTGAATTTACAAAATGCAGAAGCAAAGGGTGAGCCAACCTAGCTGCCATGCTTTCTCTCTCCTTCTTGTACTGCAGTCACTTTCTCTCTCTTTCTTGTACTGCAGTTACAAGATGAGATGACTGACCAAAATTTCAAACCTTTTAAATGGCTTTGAGTTCTTGGGTTTGGGATTGTTTTAAACTATTACTGTAATTTTTAAGCATAAGACATTTTAAACAGCAAACGCTTTTGAACAAATTGTTCATATTTCTAACTTGACAAATTTGGGCAATGCTTAATTGGCAGGAAGGAGCTAGTGACCCAAATACTGTATTTAAAGACACTGAAGGTCACATTAAAATATCTGATTTGTGTGTTTAAGTACCAACATATAAATATAGTGAAAATATAAAGTCCTTTTGTTAAACTCCATATGTGGGACAGATTTCCAGAGCTGATGGTCACATGTAGCTGTCAATAGCCTCCTTTGGAAAGGTACATACTCACATCTGGAAATCAGACTGCTTTTGTTAATTTTTTCAGCTTCAGGTCCTGGACACCAGTGTTTTACTCATTGTTCTACATGTTTGGTGAATGCAGAATGGTAAAGCTAAGAAAGAGAAAAAAATCAGAGTTAAGATGTCACCACAGAGCTTTTTTAAAAAAACTAATTTAAAATTTAAAATAATTTTTAATCAGTCATGAAGTTCATTTCCTTTTCTTCAGCTTCAGTGATGTTGTCAACTCTTAATTTCCCAGGAAAACACAAAAAGTTAGGTGCCTACTATTCTCAGGAAGAACTTAAGGTGAGAGAACTGAGATTTTGAACAACAGATTCATAATAAAGAACAAGCTTGTGATCCTGAAAGAGTAGGACAACACCAGAAAGAAGCCATCTCTTTTGTAGGTTAATTATTTTGCTATAAACAGGATGACTCAGGGCATGAGCCACAATAGAAACTGACAGTGTTACATTGCTGTTGACTACTGGGCTAATCTTTCAGTGCCTAGGGAAGCATGGAGCTTTCAACCTGTGACATTTATTGGTTTTACCACTGTTGTATTTGGAGAATGACAGCACTGTCTGTAACTCTCTCAGTTCTTGCAAAATTCTCATCTCACAAATAAAATGATCAGTAGTGATATTAGTTTCTTGCCTGCCTGCTGATCAACAAATAGGTCTGGGTCAGCCTCACTTTGAACATAAACATCCACTCGCCACTGAATAATTGACATTCAAAAACCAGTTTCAAAAGCTCCGTGTTGATTTGCAGGACAAATATGTTATGAAAGTTTTGTTTACAATAAAAGTGTGACTTTCCTCAGCTGTACATCAGACTTGGGAGTTGTGTTGTCAGACCTGTGTACTTGTGATGGCTTCCTGCTTTGTGGCAGCCCACCTGGCTGAATTAGATCAAGCGTCACTGATGTTTGACAAAGACCTGGATGAGCCCGCAGGGTCCTGGGAAATGGCTGAGGTTGACTCAGGGTGACTGCTAAAGTCACTCCCAGTAGACCCTGAGGCAAACAATTTACATATTATAATCTCTCGCTGTGAGTTGGCTGCGAGAATCTCCTCCCTTGGTTCGCTTATATGGTTTGGTTCTTGAACTTTCTCCTTTGTCCTGTTCAAGATTGCTGATCATTGGTTGTTTTATATTTAGTTACCTCCCTAGAGTTGTTCTGATTAGTTCGTTCAGATGTATGTAGTCTTCCATGGTAACCCCATTGGTTGTTACCCTAAAACTCCTCCCATGTATCTTTCCCTTAAAACCCCTTGTAACCCCCCTTGCTTGAGGCTTTTGCCCTTGACTCTCCTTGAACTGCTCCTGACCCGTCCTTCCCTTCCCTAAATAAACCCTTCAAGGACTTGACCATAAGCCTGCGTCTCTTGCACCTCTTTGAGCCTTCATCCAGCAGCTCTCCTGGGAGACTCCTGAAGGAGAGAGTCCTCCCCCTTCTCCGAGCCAGGATTTGAGCCGAGCCGTCTCAGGCTATGAGACACGAGCTCGCTTCACTGCTTACTATGGTTATAGAGGGCTACTACATGGCAGGGATTGGCTGAGGCTGTATTCAGATTATTGCTAATACTACAAGCCATAAGCACATAATAAACTGTGGTTCTGAAGCAGTTTGAACATACAAACCAACAGGGAAATCCAGGTTCTTTCAAAGTGAAGGAGATTGGAGGCCATTGGCATCTGTGGTACTTATCCACAGTTTAATCTATGTCTTACAAATTGGCAGATCTCAGACAGGTATCTTGTGGAATAATTTATATCTGCAGATGTGGCTCTTGAAGAAAATTCACCACACCACTCCTTTCTTACTTTGCACCAACAAAAGATGTCTTCACAGAAGGTTTCTTCTGAGAACCATCCCATTTCTTCATAAAGCCAGTGGTAATGTATAGGTTGCTTTTACTGCCGCTTTTGGTCACTTCTAGTTTTAGTCAGAGCTTGTCTGCTCCATTTATAGTTGGGATTTGCTGCTGGACTAGTTTTCTCTTTTTATAATGACCCAAGTCAGTTCATAAAGGCTGTGTCACTTCTTGTGCCAGCACAAGAGAAAACTGCAGGAGTGTGCAGTATTATCTTTTATATGGTATCTGTTCTATATTCTATATTCTGGATTCTATATTATACATTATACATCATACATTATATATCATATATTATATATATTCTGTTTCATTATTACCTAACTCTCCTAGAATTTTCCTACTCTCCCCTAGTATAGGTTACCTTAAATCTGTGTTCTCAGAAGGCATGGCTGCTTTAATGAGAAAGGGACTTTTATTTTCTAACTAATAACTAATTTTTTAACCTTTCTCAAAGCTTTCTCTGCCTGTGGATTTCAGGTTTTCTTAATAGCTTCTAACAAAGCCCTTGAAAAATTTTGAAATATTTAGAAAACTTCACTTCTTTATCATGATTGGTTTGTTTCATCCCCTAGCCTATGCAGCTTGGCGTCACATCACTGAAGTCAGGGGACCCTGCTCTTTTATATTGCTTGGGAACCTTGCAGCTAAGAATCTGCTCCACCAGTTCACCTAAGAATTTACTTTCAGAAGCAAGATTTAAAAAGGCAGGACTGTTTCAATCCCTATTACACTATTCACATCACAATGCTATGTAATCCCACCTCTAAAAATTTGCTTCAATGTATTTCCTTCTGACAGTTTTTCTCAGAAAAACAATATAACATGGGCAACTCTCCAGCCAAACAGCTGTTCTGAACGATAAAGAGCATAATTTTTGTTACCAGTTTAGCTATTTTATTCCTTGGTTCTGTAAGAACTCCCAGGTAAACTTCATCCAGTCCTGGCAAATATCCACCAATTATTACAGTTTTTGTATCACATTCTTTTTAATGCCTCTCCCTAGGACAATGCTCCATCATCAGACAAACATCAGCATATCCCTTCCTTTGTTGTGAGAACTACAGCAAAATGCTCCTTTTGCTGCTGCCTTTTGATGTTCTCCCTTGATATAAAATACATATTTGTTCTGGATTATATTTATTTTTCCTTTGAGGATAAAATAAGGAAATACCAAACACAATGTCCAGAGAAAGAGTCCCCCTCCCTATCCCATACTATGAGAAAAATTACAAGGAGATGGGGAACTACAGCGCTGGCTATGGATACACAACAAATGCCAACAGTACAGATTATCATTTAGTGTAATTTATAATCAGGCAGTCCCTATTGATTACCACTCAGAATGAGAGCCTTACTGTGCAAGGTGCTGCCAAACAATTAAGAGAAGCAGATGCTTACATGGATTTATTAATATCTAGAGAGCTTATGTAATTTCTGGCATTTCCTGTTTCCAAGTGGACTATAAACAATGTTAACATTTACATCTTCAAAGTTTTAATTGCTCTCCAAAGGAATTCCAATAAGATATGTGCTCTACCTATTATTATCCATGTTTGTGAGGAGCAGGGAGACAGGAATGGTGAGTTGTACAAACACTGATGAGGAGTTCCTGGTATCTACCTGTAAAAGAGGCCATTAGCTCTTCTCTCAAACATACACTTTCTCCCAGCAACATCATCTATTCCCCCTGAACTAAGAAATGAAGGAAGGATAAAATAATTTTGAGGGTGTAAATATTCATTTGCATGTGGGATAAAAAGATATCATCCACTTAAAATATATCTGGAATCTCACTACAACCAGATACTGTCAGGACGCCCTTCCCTGCCTTTGTATTCTTGCTCAATATCTCTGGCAGCACACCTGCTGTGTGAGCACAATGACAACTTCATGAGGAGGCTGCCTGCAGACTGAGTCTGGTGCACCTGTTGTGCTTGAAGATGTCGTATATACCCACAGATACCAATGATTCCCAATATTTTTTCCTCTTGGAAGCAGGAGCAGAGTTCTGACCAAAGAGACTGCACGCAAGTGTGCAAAGTGGCAGGGACAGGACAGGTGATTTTTAACAGCACTCAAGTCCAGAGCACACTGCTAAGTTTACAAGGACAGATTAAGGTACAGATGTGGAGCCCTGGAAAGACAATGAAATCCTGGCCTGAAAGTGTGCCCAAATGCAAAGTATCCCACTTCAGGGTAGAAAACCCTTTTGCCCGTATATGTCTGTGTTTATCTATGTATCCTGGTGGTGTCATATGGGAAACAGAGTTTCAACAGTCTTCCGCTGCAGAAGTGTGGGTTTTCTTTGAAAACCTCTGAACCCATAATCCAATTACAGTCAAATTTGACAAAAAATGAAACCATGAAGATAGAGATTTGCTTCACGTTTTAGGAAAAGGAGAATGGCTAGCAGAGTGATTCTGAGTTATCAGCATGCTCACTAATGAAAAGGCTGCACAGAACACCAGCAAAAGGTGCGCGTAGGACAGTGATTCTGCTGCTCCCCTATCCACTGGAGAGCTCTAGTCAGAGCCGTACTTAACTAACCAGAAAAACTCACTCTGTAGTCTGTTTACTGCTGTCTAGTAAGGAGTGAGTTGACAAAATAGCTTTGATAGAACAAAAAAATTAAGGAACTATAAAATATAAATCCCAAGAAATTGGAATCTATAAATTGTGCTACTTTTGGAATTAATTATTTTGATTCAAGAAGTAGGATCTAAAGGGGTCAGCATCACAGTTTTATATCTATTTAGAAAACCAACTCAATTCATGTAAACAAGCACAGGCAGTTAATCCAACCCTGTGCAACTTTTAATCACAAGAATTAAAAAAATTAATTACTGGAACAATCTGGATTTTCAGCATATTTGTATATTTTTTTTCCTAAGTACACCTATGAGTATTTTTTACAGTGTTCAAGACCTAGATGAACATTACAAGGGCTCCACAATGTGATCTTTGCATGGAGCCTTGGAAAGGAAAGGTGTAAGATAAAATGTTATCTAAAGAACATAACATGGCTCCAGAGTCTCTGATGAACTTTCAAAAGGTATTTAAGGACACAGTAATGTTCAGCCTTGCTATTTCCATTTCCTTTCCCATCTAACAGAATTTCTCTTGGTACCACTGATCTTTAGGTTTCTGCCAGAACTTTGCAGGATGTCGATTACTTCCAGAAGTTTTTGAAAATATCTAGATCATGATCTGCAATGCGGTTTTTTCCATCCAGGTAGTAAACTTGCACTCTAGCTATGGATTCTCTGATTTGTTACCACTCTTATATCTTACAAAAGCAAACCTCAACAAGATCTTTCACTTTCCACATTATTATGACTTGAATATCATTTTACTTTTAGTAAGTGTCTGTTCTGGTTTCACTTATTGGAATCCCAAAATGGAGAGAAAGAAAGAGCATCTCTGAAATCTCACATGTTTAGTGAGTAAGATTTTTAAAATAAGTATCTTCCTAGTGCAGTATTGTAAATATATAAATAGAGGTTAAAAAAAATCCAGAAAATAATTTTCAAACTCTCTGTGTCTCAAAAGAAACCCAAAGCTATAGATTACCATGTCAGAACTGTTCATCCTCTGCATGGGCCTTTCACTGTTACTGTATGCCCTGTCTCCATGCAGATCATCAGAGGTAGCTGAGAACGAGGAACACTCCTTGCCTGCATATTTCCAGTGGTCCAAAGATATGACACAATGCAGATAAGGTGACAATACCACCAGCTCAATTTTTTTTTGAGGACATTCTCCCTGTGAGTCAAATACTTCCCCCTGTCTCCTGCATTTGCCAGTTTATGGGTGAGCTTTCTGCAAGCCAGTAACATGTCAGGCTGGATGCAGTCACAAGAAGCTGGAGGAGAGGGAAAGAGCTTTATCAGAAAGCTAACTTTTGGATTTTTTATATTCAGACTGAGCAGGGATTGAAGACTTTATTCTGTGCAGAGGTGGTGACACTGACAAACTGAAAACACCTCATGATAACTGAAGCCAAACTGCTGCCGTGGAGGATCTCAAGCATGACCTCCTTCGCAATCCTTTTTGGATTCTAAATTTCCAATAGAGGCATAAGAGTATAAAAATATAACTTGTACTATGCATATCTAAGTAAAAATCCATTAAAAATCCATAAACAGGAGAAACTCTATAGTCTTAAACAGCTTCATACAGGTATTCAATAAAGCATGTTCTCTATTCTCTGAGCAGCCTGAAAAAGGAAAAACCATTGAGCTATAAACTACTTTCTAAGAGCTTCAAAGTTCATTTGTCAAAGCATCAGTGATGGCCTGAACTACACAAAAACTAGTGAGTAAAATTGTAGGAGACCAGACAGCTTACCAGGAGGCTATACACTCACATTGCTCACAGTAATGCAACAGTTCAGACATGTAGTTTACATTGGTTTATATTTGACCCTTTACTTTGACTGCATTGGTAAAATACTGTAGTCAGTATTTTGGAGTTACCAGATTCCTTCTTGAATTCCTTCCTGGGATTTATGTGCTGTGCCCAAGAAATAGCTTAATGATGGACAGACTTTTTATTCCAAGCCAGTGCTGGTGTTAACCTGCTGACATGAGTTTGATTTGGTTTTTGCATTACTTTAATCTTAAGTAAGTGTTACCAAAAAGATAACAGCTTTGAAAAAGGGATTTTCTTGACTTTTTGGTTAATCATTTGCATAAAACTGATCCTAGGTTTCCCTTTTTAGAAGAAACGATGTGAGTCAAGGCACTTGTAGAGGATATTAGTGATTTCATGTAAAAGCCTCACCAACACCCTTGATTAGACTTGGGATCTCGCCCTTTTAAAAATGTCAGTTGTGTCATTATTGCCTATAATTCAGGGGGAATATAACTCCAAATAAATTATTTAATATCTAAAAATAATAACTAGCTGTGCCATGAGATAAAATATGCTTCATCTGATGATTATACCATCAGCAAAGGGTGGAAGTAAAAGACTTATTCTCCCTTGGCAAAGCTTCAAAGGCAGCTAGAGACTGCCAGCCTTCTAAACTGAAGTTGTATCAGAACTGGAACAGTCAGGAACCCCTAAATACTTCCCCAAGAAATAGTTTTCCACAGTAGACATAACATCATTGAAAACCCAGAATACTCCACATTAAAAAAAATAACAAACCAATGCATGACACTATTATTCAGGCCAATGCATCCTGGTTTACATGCTTGCCATCACACTCTTTTACTTATGTTAGTGATTATATACCACTACACAGCGGAAGCATAAACGGAAGATTATCTGTTGAAGTGTGATGACATCTTTCAGTGACATCTGTTAATCATAGAATAACAGAATAATTCAGGTTGGAAGGGACCTCTGGAGTTCTTGAGTCGAATGTCCTGTTCAGAGCCGGGTCAACCAAGAAAACAAACCAGAATAAATGAGTAGGAAAAGTGGCCCAAGTCATTCTACAGTTAATCTGCCTTTTAAGTCAACAGCAGTACATACACTATGCTGGAGTAATAGGTACCTAGGCAGAGGGCTTTCTTTAGCTGTAACAGGAGTATGCAGCAAGAGTTGTACCAGTCTTTGCACAGTGGGTTACATACAAAAGCATTAGGGAGTGGAAATGGGAGAATAAGGAAGTAGTCTCTTTTGCTCAATGGAAAGCAGCAGAGCTTGCTGGGTTGCACAGTGTGACCTATGGAAGGACATGTGGTGGCCCCATAAAAGAGGAAGTGGTGAAATCTGCTGAGCTTTGGTTACTGAAGTGGTAAACTACAGGAAAGGGCAAAGGTTTGTGCCTTTCCTGCCTCAGACTAAGTCAGTAAGAAACATCCACGGGAGAGGGTCAAACTGCCAGGAGCTACCTAAAACCTCATTTGTGAGATGTTTTTCATCCAACTGACAAGTTAAACTCAAGACAATGTCTAAATTCTTATTTCCTCCTGACCTTCTCAAAGAAAAGTTCACAAAAAATAGCAATAGGACAGGGCAACATGGAGAATAAAAGCAATAAATATGTATAATGAATGTTCTAAAGCAATAAATATTTATAATAACTGTAGATAAAGACATGAGGGTGAGTCATGTTGATCCTTTTGTGGATGCCATAGCTTCATCATTATCTTCTCTGCAACCCTTGATCATGCTCCACCCCCACAAAAATCAGTAATGAGAATATGAAGGACCAAAGAAGCTGTTCAAGTATACACTAACTGAATATCCGAGCCAAAAGTCAAATATTTGTCATCAACTTTGGTAAACTGTTACTTCCCATCAGGTTCGATTTAGTGTTGTTCATTCCCAGGAACACCCATCATATATTGTTTGTATTAGGATAGAATCAAGAAGAAGACAGAAACCATGTCAGGATCTCAATCACTGTGATTATTCTAGCCATAAATAGAAAGAAAATTTAAGAGTAGAGAGTAACAGAAGTTTTGTGTACAACCTTGCAAATTGGATCTGGTTAGAATCAGAAACCTTTAATTTCTTCCAAATAACTCCTGTATCTGTGAACCCAAATGCTATGTGGACCTAAATGAATAAATGTTTTAAGTAAGACCACTGCCTTCTTCTATAAAATCATAGAAATTGTGTGTGTGACTTTATGGAACCATCCTGGGCCCCTATGTTGACAGCCCGTGTTTTATAGCAACCAGGGGATGGCTGTTTCACATGACAGGATGAACAGCCAGATAATCCTGCAAGGCAGAACACCTTCCATCCCACTTGGAAGGCATTCCCTAAATGCAGATAACAGCTATTTATCCTACAATGTGCTCCTGTTCATTTGGCAGCCAAAGCTCTGTGAGAATTGAGTAATCCATGCTGTCTGCAGGCCTTTGGTGAACTCTGGTAACCCTTCTGCCTGCCACTACTCACTTGTCATGGACTATACAGGCAGGTTCAAAAATTCTCTTGTGGGCTGGCACTGCCTAGAGCCACAATCTTGCAAACAGTTGTTTATCTGGGTGTCTTCCATTGCACTGGAATAACCTCATGACTGGGACAAAAACACCCATTGATAAATGCCTTCTCGGAGAGGCCACATACACAACAATAGCATACGTTCTGCATTTAATTGTGATTTTGCAAATATTGCATTTGTTATAAACACATCAGCTAAGCCACAAATGCAGATGCATGCACAGGCAGTGTATGAGTCTTTGTTAAAGAAAAATAACTACCAAGAATTGTACTAACTAACCTAGTGCTTGCTTGCAGCTAATTACTAACCTCCATAGGGTGTTGGGACACGTCAAATCAATGATTTCCATTTGTGGGGTGGTTTTTTTGTTTGGTTGTTTTTTTTAAATTATTCAAATAAAATTTACATTAAATAGTATCTATGTCTTTTTTTGGTCAAATATGCAAACTGGGCACACTAAGAAGCAACAGGCACCAACAGTGTAACTCAGATTCATCTCCAAAGCCTCTAGCAGTTAGGCAACATAACATTAATAAAACTACAATAAGAAATAGTACAGCAAGATCTACTGTTGAGGTCAGAGAACCCAACATACCAAGGGG
The DNA here is from genome assembly GCA_013397955.1 of Grantiella picta. Classification (NCBI taxonomy): domain Eukaryota; kingdom Metazoa; phylum Chordata; class Aves; order Passeriformes; family Meliphagidae; genus Grantiella; species Grantiella picta. The sequence continues at coordinate 1,070,462 of VZRM01009863.1, forward strand.
TTGAAAGGTCTGTACTAGTGTACCCTTGTTAACAGAAATTTAAAAAATATGTATGTTATCTATCGATATATCTGTTTACTTAACTGTAAAAATATCACCAAAATGATAAAAACAGCATGAAAGAAATCCCAATGAAGGTCATGGGACCATGGTGTAATCTGGATTGGAAGAGACCACAGGAGATCTCTAGTCCAACCTCATACTCATACAGGGTCTCCACATGACCAGACCAGGGTGTTCAGTGTGCTGTCCAGTTATGATCTAAAATTCTCAAGGATGGAGATGACACAACTTCAATGAGCAGCCCGCTCCACTTGCTGGCTGTACACATGCTGGTACAGTTTCTCATTATAACAATGTGGACCTTTCCTGTGTCAGATTATGCTTGTTTCCCACCCTCATGCCATGCATTTCTTCATCTCATTCAATTTGCAAACATCAGTCACTAGGACTCTGGCATCAAATCCTTATCAATTTGCAGTCTCTCTATTTTTCCATTGAAAGCACAGATCCCTCTATAGCAAATTTAAACTTTCTGAACAGGTAGTGATTTTCTGTAGTCTCCTGACAAGTTGTTGAGGACCACCAGCTGGAAAACACTGTCAAAATACATTCCCAGTTAAGGGCTTGTCAAGTTTCAGCGCAGAAGATGAGGGAGCAGAATGGAAGGGCACCAATCTAATTGGAAGAATGATCCTTAGGAGCAGATGGCTGGCAATTAAGAAATTTTAACATTGCCAATGAAGTAAATTTATTAAGTTGGAGAGGAAAGGGTACAATAGAGAGAACATAATCTCTGTTCACTAATGAGAAAGAGCTGGCACCCAAGCTGCTGTAAATCAGTTGAGCTCCAGTTCTTTCAGTGGAGATACATGCCTCTTATACCACCTCAGGATTAGGCTTGAAGTATTTTATTCCCTAAGGAGCTATTCCTTGTCTCATTCTATGTATCATCTTCCATGTGCCACACATTATACTCCAGCACGGAGTTGCTTGTTATGTCTATACAGTGCTGCACTGCATGGTGATTCATTGCTTGCTGACATACCAGAAATTTTTTTAATGATGTGCTTCTGCTGCTCCAAAATAGGGTGAACTCTGAATATTAATTATTATTTACATTAGACATTCATTTAGATCATGTGGCAAATCCGACATCCTCACAACATAACTCAAACTCCTTTTGATGCATTCCTTCTGTTTGAACAAATAATTGTTAATAATTTTTCCTTCTTTAACACAAGTCAAAGGTGAAAAAATCATTACAAGCACAAACAGTTCTGTCAAGAAGTCTGTAGCATGCTAGAAGGAGCACCGGCTGACTTGTGCCACTGTTTAGTGAGATCAAATGAGCACTACATTAAACAGCTCTTATCTCTCTGTAGAATGGAAGGAAGAAGTGGAAGGATCACATCCAGGTTTAAAATAAGAGCTCTCCTAGGGATGTGGCAGTGCATAAATTGCATTCGAAGTCTAGCTGAATTTGCAGTCTGATGCAATTCTAGTGTCAGTCAGGAAGTCAGAAGTCATTCTATGATATCGTTCTAAATCTCTAATTGCAACCCCTGCAAAGGCAGGTATTTAAGTACATGTTAAACTCTCACTTCAACAGGATCACTCACATATGTCCAAGTTCAGACACATGCTTGACTGAGTGTCTGGCTTAATCATGGTGAAGCTTGATTAATTCCTAAATCAAACTAAGTAAAGAGTCTCACAGATAAAAGAAATTCAGACTGATCCATCAAACTAGGTGTAAGACCCCATGCCAGGGCAGATAAGGCACAAGATAGAAGCATGACACAAGATGATTCACACAGTATTGGTATTTAGTGAGACTATTAGGCAGATCATTCACTGATGTAACTGATATAGCACTGTCAAAGCTGACAAAACAATGCTGAAAGGTAAGTGCTCAGATTTACTGCCAGAAAAATAGGATAGCAAAATGGGGAGTGCAGAGGCCCACTGCCCCAGCTCTTATCTCTGCCACTTCATGCCAATGTGGTACAGTTGCAATACAGTCTTCAACAAAATAATACCTATTCACATATTCTCTGCATAGCAAAGGATAAAGAAGAACTACATTTACTGTTGTACTACTGCTCCTCGTGTAGTTTTCCCTCATTCATTAGTTAAGCATTGAATCCATCTGCTGGATGCCAAAAGAGATCCAGGATTCTTAGTAATGTCACAGGTAATACACACAGAGTCAAGGTATGCAATTTAATTCTGTATGATTTGGCTAAACCAAACTGGATTTTTTTTCATTGAGTCTAATGGATTATATTCATTCCAGGTTTCAGGCTTCCAGTTTCTCCTCTTGGGATGCTTTAGTCTACGCATTAAAAAATATACCTTTATTTATAAAAGCTAAAAAGAAAGTAATTCCATTACATTAAGTTGTTTCTGCTTTAATTTCCTGAAATAGTTCTCTTTTAAGCAGAATCCAGGTTCAGAAAAACTTCAGCTCTATAAAAAATGGAAGCAGCCTTTTTTTTTTTTTTCTGGATTAAAACTAGTTAGCTTTACTTCTAAGTCACTTTAGATTTCAGCTATAACCATTCATAATATTATAATATTTAGGAGCAGTAGAGTATTGGCTTCATCTGCAGTATTTCAGTTCCACTGTGATTAGATTTGGGATGTGAAATGTTGGGGGTCTTTTTGAGGAAACCAGTATTGAAAGAAAATAAAATGCTTAGAGAAAATATTTAGAGAATTGTACTAGGATGTTGCTATAAGTGATGACCCTGTGCCATCTCTTATAAACCCTGCCTCTCCAAAACAAAAAAATATAAAACAGTTATAAGGCCTCAAGATATGTGTGAAACTAATTTGGTGAGAAATGAAAGAAATGTATCTGGTTATACAAAGAATCAAAAGGGAAAAGCAAAGTTGATGCTAAACCTAATGAAGTCATGACAGATATAGATAATATACTTTAGCCACCCTGCTCTTTTCTCAATTGTCATAGACAGTAGTCACTACTGATTGTTAGGAATACAAAGGAATAGAAAACCCCACATTTTTAGTATAGGTGGTGTTTGGTGTTTACACTCATGAAACATGACAACACCACCTTACCAAAATCTCTCAAAAGACCATACTTTGACAAACCGGCACAGAGTTGCACATATTTCAAATTAAAAACTATAACCAACAGGAGTTAGGCTCCGAAGAAGGAGCTTAAGTTCCTCTTAATCCTCCTGTGTATGGACCTCTGTATGCATTTTCATTACTCATTAAAAAGAGGAATTGGCAAGGAGAGGTAGAGAAGACTCATAACTCACTAAAAAAATGACACCATTTTAACTTTTCTTCTTCTCAATCCTCTTGCTGTTATGTGGTGTTCATCTTCCTTCCCTCAGCCTAAATGAACACATAATCGCCACAGTTTTAACACCAAATAGAAATCTAAATTGTAGGAAATGGTTACTTCTAGGAAAGCATAAACACAAATAAGAAAAAACAATGTCCCTTATCTCCAACAAAGAGGAAAACAAATAGCCCAGTTTTCCCCTCTTCCCCTCCCACTCCTCTGTTCATGCAGGAATTGTCACAGAATGAACACAGTCTGCTTTGAGGAGTCAGGTCAGGAAGAACTGGTTTATAGGTATAGGAGGGAACACAGAGTGACAGATTTCAGCCTCCTACCTACATGAATTCTGACTCAAAAATAAGCATTATTTTTATACAGGTTTAGAACACATCTTAATTGCACCATGAAGGAGCCTGGTATAGCAAAGGAGCATCTGCACAGAAGGAACTTGTTTCCTGCAGATGTAGGTGTGTGGGCTTGGCAACCAAAAACTGCAGCCATGCAACCTTGATATACCTCTTTTACCCTGGCTTGCATTTGGCCTGTGAAACTGTTGTGCCCTTGACCAAATTTCAGGCCTAGCAAGGCTTCCACACAATTTATTATCTGAAAAAATAACAATGTTTTGGGTGTCAAAAGATGCTTATTTTTCTCCTCCTGTTGCCAGGTGGTTTATCAAACTTACCAACAATTCAAGCTTTTCATATTGTTTTCCTAGCATGTAGTATCCTAGCATGTAGAAGCTGAGAATTGATAGCTTCAGATGTTACTGGTGGAGTAAAATAGAGCAGTGTCAATTGTTCTTTACTAAATCCTACTTTATTTCTCTTCACTGTTTTTGTGTTTATGCAAGCTATACCCCCTCTGAGCTGCTTCAGGGATCATTCACCCCATAGCCTATGAAGCAAGTAGGTGAACGGAGCTTGCAGGCTGACCCAGTACAGTCCTCTTTCCATTTGGCAATCATTTCTGGCATCACAAATCTCTCTCTCTAAACTGCTTTTGTTAAATAACTTGATAAACTGGCAAAGTTAAACAAAAAGCACATGATCCTCCAGCATGGTAGTCTACCTACTGATGTAATTACATGAGATGGTCATGATTGCAGATTTGACATCTGCAAAACATACTTTCTCTGAGAGTAGATAAAAACATATTTAAAACTTTTTGCAGGAAGTGATTTTCTGCATGGTTGTAACTCAAGGCTTGTGGTATTCTTAATTTTTCTCTTTTTTTTCTTTTTTTTTTTTTAATTTTGGGATATTAAGAAAACTTGTCATAGTACCTATGACCTAAAGCCACAATCTGCTTTTGTATTGTCCTTCACAATTAAGCAAAAGCTAAATGCTCCCAGGCCTAACTCAGAGCTGGTATTCTTCCTCCAGCCTGAAAGGATGGCTTGTTTCAAAATACAGCCAAGAAAAACAAAGGCCATCAGCATTTCAAATCATCTCTTTGGGACTACACTACCGATTTCCTTCTCTCTGCCTAAGCCACATGAACTGTGTGTACCTTTCTCCCACACCTAACTCTCACCAAGCAACTCTCTGTGTTGGGCTCCTGAGCAGAGCTCACTGGATACCAGCCCCACTATGGGGCTTAGCTCTACACGAACACAAGAAAGCGCACTGAGGAGCTGGGGGCTGGAGCAGTGCGTGGGAGACTTTTTTGTTTGACTACAAATCACAGAAGCAAGTTTCAAACATGACCTACCAAGGGGTGAGGGAAAGACAGAAGTGGACAGGGTTAATGCCACGTACTATCAAGAAAAGCCTGCAGAAGACCTAGGCAGCTACTGGGAGTCATGCTAAGGACGTAGTGGGGTGAACATCCACTAAATATGAACTTGTCTCAAGTTCAGACCACAAATACAATTGCACTGGACCTGAAACATGCCAATGCCAGTGGGAGAGGAGTGGTATCATTTCAGGACTTGTCATACATGGATGACATGGCCTTCTAAAAATATTCAGGTATTCTAGTTTGAAATGGAAATGTGTCCCTTCAAGAGTCTCAGAACCACATGTCCCAGGCTCAAGCAGCCCACCTGTACACCTTCAGACACCCAGTTTTAACTTTCAATAGCCAAGCAATGCCTCTTGCATGAGAGAACAGCAACAACCCACACAACAACAGCTGGAAAGCTGTACTGGTACAATGCTGACTTATCTGCAGGATGACAAGAGGAAAAATTTAAACATTTCTGCCTTTGGGAACTAAAATTTCTGTCTTATTGTTTGTGAAGACCATGAGAACATGGGGAAGCTGCCGCTCCCAGGAGATGCCCAGCAAACTTCCAGATAACAGCTGGAGCTGCAAAGAGAGGAGCTGCAACTTAGCAGGAGAACAGAGTGTCTTCAGCCACTTTTGGAGGCTACAGCATTTCCCTGTATCTACAAATGCAGGAGGAAAACCTTTGAGTGGTATAAATCTGCACGGCAACAATAACTACAAAGGACTGATGCAAGTCTCTATAAAAGGGTAAGTGACCTCAGTTTTGACTGACACCCAAAAAGGTCTTATGGCAGTAAATATCACCTTGTCCTCTATTTGCATGAGTCTAACCACAGTGGTACTTGGACACATGTGTGCCCCCTGTGCTGCCAGGGCAGCTACTAGCAGTAGTAGTAACTAAGAGTTCTCAGAAAATCTCTAGCTTTATCACTCCATTTGCGCTATAAGACCTACCCCAGGCTTTACAGAGCAAGGAATACTGGCAAAGCTATTAATACATCACCCACAAGATGCTATCTTGGTACAGTTCTTTAGTTTTTACTTGCTATAAGTTTTCTTCTTCTTTACAGGCGATGGTAGCTGTAGCTTAGATGGCCTCAATCAAGACTTATGCTCTCTAGAAACCTGAGATAATTTAGAAAATTAAGAAAGATAAGCCAGACTTTCTTTTACATGTTTATAATTCAGCACATGTTCATGATCTCTTGAAATACATGTATGTATATGTGACTTTCACACCTTTTTTTCCCTTAACTATTACCAGTCCAGATCTCTGATCTATTTAAGACGTTTATGCCAGCAGAAGAAAGAATTAGACAGGAAATAGGAAACAGAGAGAGCAGGGAGAATACCAGAATTGGTATATCCCCTGAGATGGGGAGAGAATCATACAACACTGAAGTCAAACTCTTTCGGTTTTTGCTGGCACCTGTCTAATAGCATTTATGATATCCTAGCCCAAGTCTTAGCAAACAAGATTCTACACCATTAAAAGCACTTGAAATGCAGAAGTGCAGCGCCATGTACAGAAACTTAGCACCTTTAGTTTTTTAATTTTAATTTTTTTTCTTCCCAAGTAGCAACAGTATTAGTAACCTATTTTCTGTAAGAAAAAAATCTGAAATAATCCCTTCTGGAATTACACATTTCTGACTAGGTTGAAGTGATCTGTTTTATCTGTGTTGTCTGACATTACATGTTGCAGCATGGCATGGCATAACACATCAAACAGTATTTAGAGTCATAGAAGCATAGACTCATAAAGTGGCTTGGGTTGGAAAGGACCTTAAAGATTACCCAACCCCCCATGCCATGGGTAGGGACACACCTTCCACTGGACCAGGTTGCTCTAAGCCCCACCCAAGCTCCACTTTCAGGGATGGGACATTCACAGCTTCTCTGGGCACTTGTTCCAGTGCCTCACCACTCTCACCACCGTAAAGAATGAATTCCTCATATCCAATTTAAACCTACTATCTTGCAGTTTAAATCTGTTCCCCCTTTTGTCTTATCATTACAGGCCCTTGTAAAAAGTCCCTCCCCAGCTGTCTTGTAGTCCACATTAGGTATGAAAGGCTGCTTTAAAGTCTCCCTGGAGCCTTCTCCAGGCTGAACAGCCCCAGGTCCCTCAGCCTGCCTTCATAGGAGAGGTGCTTCAGCCATCTTAGTAGCCTGCTCTGTCATGCTGCTGGCTCCAGAGCTGGATGCAGTACTCAAGTAGAGTAGGAGGGGAGACCCACTCCCTTGACCTTCCAGCCACACTGCTTTGGATGCAGCCCAGGATTTCATTGGCTTCCTGGGCTGCAAGAACACATTGCCAGCTCATGTTGAGCTTCTCATCCACTAACACTCCTAAGTCCTTCTCTCCAGGGCTGCTCTCAATCCATTCTCTTCCAGTCTGTATTTAGGCTTGGGATTGCCCTGACCCAGGTACAAGACATTGTACTTGACCTTGTTGAACTTCATGAGGATTGCACAGGTTCACCTCTCAAGCCTGTCCAGGTCCCTCAGGATGGTATCCCTTCCTTTCAGCTTGACTGCCCCCCACAGCTTGGTGTTGTCAGTGAACTTGCTGAGGGCACCCTCGATCCCACTGTCCATGTCATCAACAAGGATATTCAAGGCCATTGGCCCCAATATTGACACCAGAAGGACACCACCCATCACTGGTCTCCACTTGCTCATTGCGCTGTTGACCACAGCTCTTTCAGTGTGACCATTCAGCCAGTTCCTCATCCATTGAGGAATCGGTCCATCTGTCAAATCTGTTCCTCATTAGTTTAAAGAGTAGGGATGTTGTGTAGGACAGTGTCAAATACTTCACACAATTCCAGGTAGAATAATGTCAGTCATCCTCCACCTCTGTAACACCATCACAGAAGGCCACCAAATTTGTCAGGCATGATTCACCCTTAGTGAAGCCATGTTGGTTTTCACAAATCACCTCTCTGTTTTCCATGTGCCTCACATAGTTTCCACCAGGATCTGCTCCATAATCTTGCCAAGCACAGAGGTGAGATTGACCACCTTGTACTTCCCTGGGTGTTCCTGTTTTCCCCTTTTTAAAAATGGAGGTCATGTTTCCCCTTTTCCAGTCAGTGGAAACTTCACCAGGCTGCCACAACTTCTCAAGCATGATCTTCATCCACCCATTTCTCTCGTACTCACAGATGTAACTCATCATGTCCCCTGGACTTGTGCACCTTCAGTTTCCTGACATCGTCTCAAATGTGATTTTTTCCTGCAGCACGTGGTTCTTCATTTTCCCAGTCCCTGCCTTTGCCTTCTGTGACTTGTGTGGTCTGGTTGGAGGACTTGCCAGTGAAGACCAAGGCAAAAAAAGTTGTTGAGTATATCAGCCTTTTCCACGTCCGAGGTAACCAGGTCTCCCATTTCCTTCCAGATAAGGCCCATATTTTCCCTACTCTTCCTTTTGTCACCAACATACCTATAGAAGCTTTTCTTGTAGTCCTTTGAGATCCCTGGCCAGATTTGATTCTGTCAGGGCTTTAGACTTCCTAACCTGATCCCTGGCTGCTTGGACAGCAATACCTCACTGTCTTCCTGTCTTTGTTTCCATCCTCTGTAGGTCAAAAAATTAAATGAAAGGTTCTTCCATCACCTAAACTCCCAAATGTCATGTCTTTCTCCCAGTAGCATTGGTTAAATGTTTATGGTTTTGTTAAATTGAAACAAAATTGACATTAAAAATTCTGCTAAGATATTTTTTCTATTTGCCTTCTACTTTTGCTAGCACTTCTCAAACGCGTAAAGAGATGACAAGTAGGTTTGATATGGTCTGAAACTGGAATGGAAGCATTTTATCCCCTGCTCACCCAGATGTGAAGGACAATATAAGGTACAAGTAGAAGAACTAGTGAGCTAGGCCTTCAGTGAGCTAATGATGCTTGGAAGGGACCAGGATGCAGCACACTACTGCTGCTAGATCTACTACCAGACTGCTGAAAGCTGAAATGGCACATTTCTAGAAAATGCAAATTAGAAAGATGCTCAGGTATCAGGTTTTGACCCTGTGTTCGTAAGCCTGATTTAGTCAAAGTTCAATGGTTTTATTGTGTCTAGTTAGGTTGCTCTTATGTTGTTAAGATAGGTGTAGAAAATTATGTTACTCTGATTCTTCCTGGCTCATTTCTTAGCTAGTATTAATGCTTTTTATGCTTTGATATCTAAGGGCAAATTTGGGCCTAGTTCTATAAAAAGTATTGTCTGTATTGTGGACTGGACTCATGAAAAGAAGTGAAGTTTGCAGTATTACAGAAGACAAATTGCTTATGCAGCAGGCTTGACCTGGGATACTTTCTGTGCATCTTTCATTATCATCCTGTTTTCCAAAATGAATGAGCAGTCCAGGCTGCAGAATTAATGTTCAGTTTTAATTGCATGGTGCTATAGCTTTTGCCTTATCACAGACAAACATGCTCATATATTATAGCCTTGAATTAGTTCAAGGTTTTCTCATCTGATGTTAATGCAAAGGCTTTGTTACTATAGTCACTTTCATTCTCTTTCTCTTCCATCACCTGTCACTTCCACTCCCACTCTGTCAATCTTTAACCTATCTCCTAAGTGCAGGAAAAAAGGACCAACAATCTCCTCCATGCTAGGGAAGAACACATTTTGAATGACCTACGTATTTCCACCTAATCTTGCAAGATCTGTTTCTAAGGTGACTGTAATGTATACACAAACAAATCAAGCAACCTCAATTTTTCAAACTCATTTCTTCCCTTTTCTGTTTTCTGAAGGTGATGAATTTTAATGTCTATGCATCCAAGAGACCCATAATCACGTCAGGTCACAGCACAGGATCAGTGGAGATGAACACCACCTCAGCTATTTTACTTATTGCAGTCCTTACTCTCAGAAGCTGAGCCTCAGAGACTGGGAGCAGTGCTCTTTAGTATGCAAAGTGCTCTTTGGTATTCTAAGATTTGGGTGTTCCCACACATTGAAAGGTCTCAGTCCCAAACTCTGACACTAGTTTCCTCTGCTTTCTTGGGAAATCACAAAATCTGACTATGACATTGTAATGGGAAGTAACAATTCTTGCCTGACCTGCAGGATCTTTGAGATGGCAATCAGTATTTATTACTAGTCTCTACAATGCCAAACACACCAGAACACTTATCTAGATCTGCAGAAATTACTGTATTACAAACACTGGGAATAATTATGAATAGCCATTAATACTGTTTTGTGTCATGGATCATCTCAAGTAGTTTCTCTTTTGTTGTCACAATCCACTAGACCATTGGGTTTAGATGTCCAAAGCTGTAAGCAGAGAGAGAAAAGGGTTTCACCTAAATTCCCAGTGAGGCTTTTATTTTCTGAAAATGGTAAGGAGAAACAAAAAACCTAGGACATCTTAGAGAGTGAGTTCATAGATCATCCTATGCTCTGCTGTGCAAACATGCAGGAGACATACTTACACAAAAGAATTTAAACGTAACAAGACTGGGACTCTTGATTTACCAGGTTAGTAGTTCTGCTGAGGCCAGCTGTGTAAAACGACCTAAGATGCTACTCAGCTACACTTACTGGGTAAGCATGTGAGTCTTGAAAAGTAATGTAGTGAGGAGACCGGCTCTGTAGTGGAAACTGTTGAGAGAGAGAGAGAGGAAATTTCTCATTTAATCCCTTGGAGCAGCCATCACATCATTAACCAGCAGCTATTTACATCTTTCAGCAGCTGCCTTTCATTCAGAAGCTATTAAACCAATCAATAAATTCTCACTCACAGTAGCTGCTAGAAATAGAGTCCTTTTAAGACAAATTGAAAGGAAAAAAGCCAACAAACAAACAGTCAAAAATGCCAAAGCAGATATTTCATGAAGAGTGGGGAACCTCAACTTGCCATGTTAAAGATCTAGTTTTGTGAGCTCCACTCAGCCTGTCCATGATACAGAGTACATTACAGTTGCAGTAGCAGATTATGAAAGCATTGGCCATGTTCGTAAGCTGACAGCAGCCTCCTCCTGTCAATGCTGTGTCCTGTGCAGCTAAATCTACCATCCAGGTCTCTGAAAATCCAGCTGACTTGAAAGAGCAGATGGCTCATCTTGGGAAAGACTAAGGCAGACTACATAAAGAAACACTTTGAATAATTCACCATTCACCATCTTCCTTCTAGGCCTGTGTTATACAAGCACCACGCAGATTGTCTCTTCCAGTGAAGCAGTTGCCTGAAACTGAGCTTAATTTATCAGTTTATCAAATACCAATGATTTACCGAAATCACACAGTAAACCTGACGCTTAACTAACTGAATCCTTCCACTTCCTTACTATAGCAGGGTGCTCCTATGAGGTGCTCTCCCCTTTTGTTAAAATGCTGACAGTTGTACAGGTTTTCTTGTTTCCTTACTCCAACGGCCGTTCCCAGATGATTAGCAACAAGCCACACCCATCCTGTCAGATCCAGACTGAGCTAGACTGACCTGGCACCTTCGCCTGCCAAGTCTAAATACCATCAACGTTATGCCTCAGTACAGAACAGATGCCCCTTAAAACAGTCACAGCTGGTTTTATACACAACAGACCGTCTGTTCATGCAACACAGATGGCTAAGAACAGAGCAACTCAGGGCTTTGCTCTTTTCCCTGGCTTCAGGTCAAAATAAAATGAGGGTTTTGATCTTTATATTATCAGAGACATGACCTGTGATAGAGGAAGGCTTCTGCAATATGTAGGACTGTGTCAGAATCAGAACAAAAGGTAGAGAAGCTGCAGGACACTCCAGCGGACTGTCCCATCTAGCTGGGACATTCTCCCAGGGGAGAACAAGGTGTCTACATAGCACACCACTCCTGTAAGCACATGCACAGACACAGAAACTGCTTCTGGGCACCCTTATGTCCTCAGATGTAAAGAGAAAGACATCTTTTTATGATCACATATTACAAAATTATGAAACATTCAGAAGCAGTATCTAAGAAGAAAAAGATTTTTAAAAAGAAGCAAGCTGCATAAATATTGAAAAAAATACGCCTTGAAGAAGAGTATAGAGTAGGCCTAGGAATCTAGGATTTATGGCTCTAGAGTCTCATACCTCTCCTCTAACCCATAACCTATCTGGGATGCACTTAGCTGGCTGTGTTGCACTCTTTTATATTCTATGGCTCCTATTTAGAAAAACAGAGCTTGAGCAAGATTGGAATCTGGTTTATAGCACGTGGATAATCTAGCTGAAGTCAAGAAGATAACTTGTGTACCTAAGGCAAAGCACATATGCACATATGCATAAATGCCTTACTCAATAGGGATAAAAGTAATCAAGACATTTTCAACAGCTGAAAGATTTGCCACTGATATGTATGCATTGCATTCCTGAAACACCGAGAAACAAGTGAATTTTACTTCCAGCTTTACAAAAAGACAGAAATTACGACGTAGAAAATGGATGTATCATAGAATGGCTTAGGCTGGAGGGGACCATAAAGATCATCTAGTTTCAACTGCCCTGGCATGGGCAGGGACACCTTCCACTAGACCAAGTTGCTCAGAGCCCCAGCCAACCTGGCCTTGAACACTGCCAGGGATGGGGCATCCACAGCTTCTATGGGCAACCTGTTTCAGTGCCTCACCACCCTCAGAGCAAAGAATTTCTTCCCAATATCTAATCTAAACCTGTGCTCTTCCAGTTTAAATACATTCACCCTTATCCTGTCACTACATGTCCTTTTAAATAGTCGATTTACATCTTTCTTGTAAGCTCCCTTCCTTTCCAGTCGGTTTCCCTCCTCCCTCTGCTGTAGCAGCCATTCCCCTACTGGAAGGCTGCAATTAGTTCACCCCAAAGCCTTCTCTTTTCCAGGCTGAATGATCCCGATTCTCTCAGCCTTTCCTTATAGGAGAGGTATTCCATCCCTCTAATAATCTCTGTGTCCCTCCTCTGAACTCGATCCAACAGGTCCANAAAGCCTTCTCTTTTCCAGGCTGAATGATCCCGATTCTCTCAGCCTTTCCTTAAAGGAGAGGTATTCCATCCCTCTAATAATCTCTGTGTCCCTCCTCTGAACTCGATCCAACAGGTCCATGTCCTTCCTGTGCTGGGACCCCAGAGCTGATGCAGAGTTCCAGGTGGGTCTCACCAGAGCAGAGCAGAGGGGCAGAATCCCCTCCCTGCCCTGCTGCCCACACTGCTCTGGATGCAGCCCAGGACACGTTTGGCTTTCTGGGCTGGCAGTGCACATGGGTGGGTCATGTCCAGCCTCTCACACACCAGCACCCCCAAGTCCTTCACAGCAGGGCTGCTCTTAGTCATTCCCCAGCCTGTGTTGCTGCCTGGAGTAAATTCATGATAGCTGTTCCATGGCTAGAAAAAAACAACCAATTACATATATGCCAAGTCTTTAGAATTCTCATTTGAAATAACCTAATTTTTGCTGTGGCATAATTACAGACAAAAGTGTACTCTTTGCTGCATTTTATGCTATTAATGTATGAGGCCTACTGAGATCCTATAAATATTGAAAATTCAAGTAGTGACAGGAAAAATGATCCTTATTTAAAAACCTGGTGTGTGACTTACGTCTGAATCTTAAAGAGTTCCCCAAAGCTGTAGATTAACTGGGCTAAAACTACATGAATGGTAATTTGAATGGAACAGGAAGGGTAGACATACTGAACTATGTTACCAATTCCTGCTGTAAATAGCAAGCAGCTCTCAGAATATTGCTTGTCCATATATGCACTCTATTCCTATAAGAATGACTTCAGTTAGTTCTATTGTCATTTCAGTTAAATGCTTAAAGAAGCATGATTTACCAGAAGTTAATGACCTCATCTTATGCTTAAAAAAATGCATCCACATACAAGAGTTGAGTAACCTTGATGTTCACTCGCTGACTTTGCTTTCCTAAACCTCAGCAAGAGACAGGTTTATAAGCTGCAGATTGAGAGTTTGCCAGTACTCTCAAAAGAATATACTGTCTTGTTCCATTCAGGTGGACTTTTGATTGTTTATTCTTAGTATCCTCTGTGTTTTGCACATCTTCACAAGTGTCTTCAGTTTACCTAAAAGAATTTTAATTTTCCACAGATCATTGTCAGCTTCTGACCTCAGCTTTAGCAAGCCAAGTCTTGATTCAAAGCCAAAGCAATATTAGAGGTGATTGATTAGTAGAAAATGTTCTGCAAAACATACACAGAGATAATACCATTCTGATGGTGAACTTTTATCTAAAGCTTCAAGAACCCACCTGGAAAAGACAAAAATGGCATGTACCATTGGCTTTCATTTAGTCAAGACCAGAAGTTCCTTGAGAACTGGGTGACAAAATCTTCAATCTAGTAGTCCAGAAAGTATCTGCTTATTTTTTATACTGTACTTGAACATATGCATCCATACCACTCCTTAGGATGTGAGCATGGGCTCTGGAAATTGAGAATTTGTTTGAAACACAGGTATTTTAAAACTTTAAAATCCCTTGTATCACCTTCATGCTTTGACTTATAGTGTCTCTCATTTCCTTGTCTGTTTCTGAGATGCTAGTGTAAGTCCCTTCATTCGCAAGTCACACTCACAGTATCAGAACAGAAGGTCACACAACTGAGACACAGTGAGACAAACTAGGAATTCATTTCCCTCTCTAATTGACAGCAAAGATCTCATCACTCATTCTGCACTTATCACACATATCATCCTTACTGATGTTGCTTTAGTCTTTCATGAAAACCAAAAAAGGTAGAATGTGAAACAGGCAAAGACAGCAAAATCAAAATTATAACTGCTTACTCTTTTTCCAAGGAGCTTATCTAGATTTGCCCCATAAAATCAAGGTTAATGTCTAGGAGAATGACTAGGAGAATAAATAGGAGAATGACTAGGAAAAGAACCAGCATCATCACAATGAAGAGAAAATAAAAAAAACATACCTGTGAATTGTAGCCCAACTTTCAAGTAACACTATGTAGTTGTTTTCTGTACACAGATGAAATATGAAACACTCTCCTGTGAAATTCTCAGATCTAATGAAATTGTCATTATAACAGTATCTTGGAAACAACAAGAAGGATAAATGAGATCTTCAGCTGCAAGTTGTTTTGCTTTGGGCCTTTAACTGCTCCTGTTAAGGCATAAATTTCTAGAACTATGATGCCATGCTATACCAGGCAGCATTACACATATGAATCTTGTCAGATAAATCTTGTCCAGTGCTAGAAGACCCCTGCACAGACAAACTGCTGGATTTCAATGGCTTTCCTCACTGTAACCTAAGTGGAATTTATTTTATAGAGAATTCCCATAATCAGGGATTTCTCTTTCTTAAAAATAAAACTGAAACTATGTTCTGTGTGCTTTTGATTTACCAATGAGGTCTGAAAAGGTTTTCCTTTGCTGTCTCCTTGAGTCAACATACGTTGTTTTGAACAAAAAGTTCTTTGGGAAATGAGTAGAGACTTAACATGGTACTATTAGGAAACATTATGGTCCTATGAGAAATGGACAAGAACGGGACAAGACTATCAATTGAGTCTCCAGCTTGAGACTAAACTTGTTCTATCTCCAGTTCATGACCTAAATAAAAGCAGTGAGTTGTAATGACCCAATGCCTTTCTATTCGTCAAAGAAGAGACAGTTTCCATTGCTCCTTCTCTGCTAGACCAACATGTATGGTTGCTATAGCAAGAGATGTCAGCTGTTGCTTTTGTTGTGCTCTTACTGTCTTAATTTGGTACTCTAGTCATGAACGTAGAGCTAGTTTCTACTCTGTGAGTGTGTTTCTCAAAGACTCATTCTTCCAAAACTTCAATGTACTTAATGTGATACCCGGTTTTCTCCAACTGAATATTCATTGAAATGCCAAGATTTTGAATACAAAGAAAAGTTCACATTCATCTCTGATATGGTGGGATGAGTGAAAAACACGTATTATGCACAAAGCAACATTTGACTGATTACTGAGAAGTCAACTTGGCAGAAATCCATAGACATGCATGTGGGAGAGAAGATGTACAATTCAGGTGAGCACTCATACTGCCCTGACTGGGACTGGAAAAAAATGCTGAACAAACTGTAAGGCATTCAGTGGCAGATACATGTGGTGATTTTAAGGGCACACGCAGACTCCACGATGGTATGGCAAAGACACTTTATTGCAAAAATCTAAGGTTCTTAAACTGTAAGTTTACATACTTGTGAGGCAAAACAAATGTGCTAAACTAACCACCATAGACTACAATAGGAACAGGTATCAGATGTACCAAACACAGAGTGAGCATTTATTTGTTCTAATAATTGTTTTACAATTATGTAACTTGTTTTTAACTTTTAGTTTAGTTGAGTCATTTCTAGAATGCTTTTCTAGTTAGCCAAAGTAACACAAGTGAGCAAGAATTTTACAAGGGCAGCAAGGCCCTCACTTTGCAAGGCCTTTCTGCTCCACAACAGACACATATTTGCATGATAAACTCAAAACGGCTGCTAAAAAGATACATTGCTCAGTTCATTTCCACAGGAATGAGAACTTCTGAGAACAACCTTCTGCTTTGACTGCTTTCCAGTCTATAGCTGGAATGCCAAACCTTTTTTCCCAAACACTGCTACCATTAAGCAGTGCAGAAGAAGTGGGATTCAGAACAGCCAACAATTCAGCGAATAGATTCCACCTCTAAATGCTGAAAAAGAGAAGCTATTTGCTCCAAGAGCAGGTTGACTCAGTGGGCAAGTGGACAAAATTGCCACTAGCAGAAGCTTACAAGTGCTCATCAGAGTCAGTTATGAAGTAGAGTTTTACATCTACAGCCAAGACTGGGCATAAATGAAAATGTAATAACTGTCATTTTCAGGTTTTTAAGAGGTAAGCTATTACATACAAATCCAGGTGTTTAAGCATCATAAGGTACGATGAGATTAATTATTTTTAAGGGTTAATGTTTTTAACATCCTTTTCTTTATCCATTTTTTTCTTCATGGATATTCCTACTAAATTTATAATGACAATACGTGGTACTGTCAAAGACTGTGGTAGGAACAGGTAGAAACAAATAGAAATAGATGGAAAATAGAAACATGGACACAGCCATCCCAGGGATGAACATGTCCTCTTTGGCCATTTGGAAGAAATGTTGCTGTCCCACTATATTCAGCCAGTAAGTATCTCTATCAAGTAATTGGTCAGACAAGCATAAGTGGTTTTGGGAAAGCAACTGGAAGTGTATGATTTTAAAAAAGAAATGCATAGATAGATGCTCTGATCCACTCTTAACCACTAAGGCACTAGTGGCTGCATTCTGTTCCTAGATACCCATCATCTAATGCAAAACTTACAAAAGAACCATTTCTATACCTGTGTTTTTCACTTTCATGAAGGCACTGGGCAGAACACAGGAGGCCTTCAGCTGTGTCATGCCACATTAATCCATGAAGAGACTTATGAACGAGAAGAGCAAAGCAGTCAGCCATGACTCAAGGAAAAATCACTTCTATGCTTTTTGTGGTTCTTCTCTTTCTGCTGCCTGAAATTACAGAGCTGATCGACAGCTCTGAAGCAAATCACATTTTCTCTATTGCGCTCATTTGATATTGGCTAGTCAAACCTGAGCTTGTTGCTCATATT
Source organism: Grantiella picta (assembly GCA_013397955.1). Classification (NCBI taxonomy): domain Eukaryota; kingdom Metazoa; phylum Chordata; class Aves; order Passeriformes; family Meliphagidae; genus Grantiella; species Grantiella picta. The sequence continues at coordinate 1,088,098 of VZRM01009863.1, forward strand.
CCATCGTTTGACTTCATGGGGCATAAGTAATTAATTTGCTACCTCCCTGTTACAGATGAAAAGCCAGAAGTATGCACCCAAAAGGAAGCCTGACTTTAGTTTTAAATGGCAATCCCAGGATAAGGCAAATGCCTCTCTACTATCCCCCTGTGAATGGTTTACAGTTCTTTCTTTGCAGTGCAGTTCTTCATATATCTTCTTGTTCATTTCCTCCTTCAGCTCTCCACTGCCAGTTGCATGTCAGATTTTCAGTACAAGGGTTTGAATGCTTTACTGGGCTTTCTGTCTCATTGTTTTTGAAACTGTGCAAGGAGCAGGACATGCTTCCGTTACTATTAACTGGATGTTCAGTCTTGGTCTAAATGCCAGAAAACTGAACAAGGGAAGAGAACAAAAAGCCAAAACACAATAAAGAAACAATAAAGCTAAAAGTAGGCTGTCACTTTCAGGTCTGTGTTGCATTCTCCTCTTCATCAAGACCTTTGGCTCAGGCATCTATAGCAGGGTAGAGGATGAGTCTGTCATTATTTTCTTGGCAATGATGAATTAACTCATTCTAGTTGGGGAAAGAAAATATTATGATGCTTGGCACTGGATCCCCATAGCTTTGATGTTCTTTGAAGTTTTGTGCTGCTTCAAAGCAGAAAGAGCAGTGACTTGTGCTGTTGAGATTACAAAGGCCTGCCAACAAGGGTGTAGCTCACATACAGGTCCGTTAAGCTCCCATCTCTGCTATGAGTGACACTGTCATCTGGCACCCAACATTCTGCTTCCTTTGTTCTCATGTTTACACAAGTAAGAATGTGCTACTGACACTTGTGGGATCTTGTTTATCCAGGGACTGCAAAGCACTTTGCAAAAGATCAGGTATTCAATATAAGCAATGATCCCACTAAATCCTCATCATTTGCACTGTTGTGGGCAATAGATCATTTTACATTGTAATTATATGCTGACACATATCTAGGATAGACTAGCTATAAAAAAATACCATCTTCCAAGAAACTACAGAGTTGGTCACAGAATAGTGACCATGACAATTAACATTACTATTTTGTTCTCACCGAAGCTCTCCATTGTCTCTTGTGAAATGGCTTCTCCTCAGTATTTTGTTGGCTTCTTAGTTTATCAGTGAATAATGTTTATTAAGTCATCTGTTAAGGAAATCCTTTATTTGATCTGAAATGCACTTACGCAGGCAAAGATACTGTTTGGTATTGAGGAAATCTTTCTGGAATGACGCAGGTTTCATCTCAGGTGAATTATTATGCAAATAGGCAGAAGAGCTGTTAAAATCTTTTTCCTCACTGTATAGATGAGTTTGGGTGCATGTAGCTATGAAAACAGAGGAAATAAATCTGGACTATTTGATGATGATGATGATAATAATAATAATAACATTATTAATAATAATGCTGAAAACCAGTGCTTTTTCATCTGAATCAAACAGATGAAAATACTGAGTAAAGCTCTCAAGGAAGGTTGTTTAGAGGAAGAAAACATTTACCATTAATTGAAATAACACATACGTAATTGGAAGGAAAACAGTTAAATGTGAAAATCTCACCTAACTTTACACAGTCATCTTTTGAATAAGTCAAACTGATTGATGACTCTTTGAAATCAGTGTAATAATAACAAAGTCAGACCTGACCTACAGAGTTTAATCTTAGCTCTCAACTTTAATCAGTGGAGACAAGAGATTAATGTATGCAAAAAATGTCAATGTCAGAACTACTGACATGTATATCTTACTGCTGTAACTGCCTCTGGAGACTTTGTCTGACGCCCCAGTTATGTAAGAACATTTTCTTTACTGTAGAGTTAACAGTCACGGAATCAAGGAATAAATAATGGAGAGAGAAGGAACACATTTCTGAACTCCCAATCTTCTTCCCAGCCACTATGCAGTATTGTCTTCTTTGTGGATTGTTGTGTGGTTAGAATCAGATTTATTGGGAGACAGAAAATCTGATAACAGATAATCTTCAGCCTGAACAGCACTACATGAAAAGCCAGAATGTTGCCTGAAAGAAGAATCATATACCCAGTCCTCAGCTTCCACTGATGAAATAATCTCTAACACAGTTTACCAGAAATATTTGCATCTAATGAACTGAGAGAAAGCACAGTGGAATTTATTACAATTGGGTCCACTTAGGTAATTTCAGTTGTATCATTCTATGCAAATTATCCCTGCATTCTGATCCACAAAACAAGCTCCCCAAATAAGAAATTAAATGCAATGCTGGATAAATTCCTTGGCGCTGAGAAAGACCTGCCACATGCTGACGGGTTGTAGGTAGGCTTCTGAGAAGCTGCAAGACTCTTCAGCGTGCAGCCAGTGTTTAATCAAGAAGATGGGAAACCCTCTCCCTCTTTTGGAATTCTTCCAATACTACTTCAGAGATGGGAGCTATCAGCAAGTGTTCTCCCTGGCATAGGAGCTGTATCAGCTGAATATACTAGGAAAGGCCTGCACTACTGGTGGACAATTCCAGGAGAAAAATTCCTCCAAGCCACTGTCTCAGTGACCTCAGTGACCTGGAGCCACAGTCTAACAGGAGTACCACAAGCCTGCATTTCTGCTCTGCATAGAAGCAGTGACACTCTGAGAAAAGCACACCCTGCCCATTGCATCTCCTGCAGATGGAAATAATGGAAAGACAAAGGTGTCTTTGGTGTTCCCCTTTTTCTCACAGTCTGTTTTTAATACCGCTGACCATTTCTGGAAGAGGTAAATGTTACATGTTCTGTCAAACAGGAGAATTTGGCCTAAAAAAATATCTGCAAGTTCTCTACTAAAGTATCTCTTGACATCAGTGGAAATAGCTTGTTTCCTGATTGGCTTTGTCCTCACTTCAAGAGCAAAAAAAAGGAGAGTTTGTTGTGTATTAGCAACATACTACTTCATCGCTGTGTGTTGTCTGTTGCCAGTAATTCAGCCAATTTTTTAAGGGTAGCATCTAATCTGTTACCCTAAAATAATTCAAGAGTATGTATAAATGGAAAAATTTGGCAAACATCCCTGAAAGACTGATTTGCCTTTGAAATATGAACTTTCTTTTACATTTCACTAGCCTTTCCTGCTTGAATATTGTTCAGGCTTTCTGAACATATACGTATTTGCTTTCAAATTAGCAACTACCACACCAAATTGTGCTTCAAGACAGAAAGACAGAACTTACTAAACGAAATGGGTTGCAAGTTTTAAGGCAAAGAGGTTACTCTTTATTATATTCTAAGCACCTTTGTTTTACAATATTTGTCATATAATGGGAAGCCTTCAGAAATACGCAGTATTTCCACTTTCAAATATTCAAAAATTAATTTGCCTCAAATATTATGACACTTTAAAAATGTTGGTTCTACTTATCTGCATTGTAGTTTTAAGGGTTTAGGTGCTTTCTTTTTCTCCAATTAGGGTCAGTACACTTACATTCAAAACAAAGGTACTGGTTCCAGAAAGTCCTTTCTCAGCACCTACAGGGACCACATACGAATTTGAAGGAGGGCATGTGGTGTGTGTGTGTTCAGTCCCAAGAGCAGAAGTCTCCTGTCTTTCCTTGAAGCACAGATCGCTACAACTTCATCTTTTTCTCCTCTCTGGTGGGATGAAACAAAAACTGTAAGCTGTCTCTATCAAGCAGCAGAAATAACTTAGGCCACAGAGAAAATACAGAGAAAATACAGAGTAGTTAAAGATCTGTAGGAGAAAAATCCCAATGGCCACAACAAGTTTTCTCAGTAGAATCTGAGGGAGTATTTAAAGATGTTAGTACATCCTTGTTTGTTCCTAAACTTTTCCCTAAACACTGTGTTTTGGCTTATGTTGAAAACATATACGTATAGTCTGACAAAATATGTCCCTTCTTATGTTCTTACAGAATTGGGTAGGGAGGACAGAAGTGCTGTAGCCCATCTTTGAAAAAGGGCAGACCCATGACTGGTTTAAAACACCCACTTTTTGACCCACTTGCACATGTTGGTGTATTCATACAGGGGCATGGAGAGCTGCTTTCTCCTTCCTTAATGCCTTGGAGGAATGTCTCCTTTCTTTAGCACTCTGTAATCTGTTTACATGCTTTAGCCTGTAGCTCAGCAATGCCAACACTGCAGATAAGAAGAGTGCTTGGAGAGGAGAAGATTCTCTATTAACCTCATGGGAGCTTGCCTACCAAGCACTGCTCACTTAACTAAACACATGCAAAGGCTTTCTTTGTACTGACTTGCAAAAGTATTGCAAAATATAGGAAAGAGAGGAAAGGCAATGCCATTTTGCTGACTGGACAGAAGACAGAGCCATCACTCCTATCTGTGAGAGCAACACTAATATGCATTGCTACTGAATATTTGGAGTAGAGTAAAACAGCACATAACTGATATGCTCTTCAAGTCCTGTCATTATTTTCAGATAAAATAATGGCACCTAGCAGGAAGCAGGATGAGGAGTTCAGTGGTACTGCAAAAGAGAACTTCCAAAGACAAATTCCCTCCTCAGAGAAGAGAGGCTTAAGTTTTGCTTTTCACTGATACTCAAAATGTTCCAGGAGGTATCAACACTACTCATATATCCCGAGACTATCTATTTGATAGGATGTTCCAACTGAAAAACAGACATTGAGCCCTGAAGCCTGAGGTGAGCGCTCAGGCCTCTTGGCTGATCCTTGAAGCACCAGGTCAATAGTGTACCAAGCAGACAGTTAATATTACACATGTGCTTGAAGTGCATCATCATTCAACCAAGCATTCAATCACATGTTTAAAATCAACTACCTGTGTAAAGTGCTTGGCTAGATCACAGCCTTCCATCCATTAAAAACTGAGACTGAGTTCTCCTACTAAGACAGGTCTGCAGGAATGTATAGTGAGAAAACCTTCTCCTATAGTTATTTAATTATGTATTAGATAAAACCATAACTTGCAGAAAGCAAACACCCTAAAAACTTGTGGGCACTGATTTTTGACAACAACCAGCTCTGAGAAGTCTTTAAAAGTTCTGAAACATGGTCTTCAGAACTCATCAATCAAACAAGCCAAGTCTTGTGTCACTCTGTTCTAAACTGAAAACCCCCTATCCTGCAAGAACAGACATAATATTGGGATATTAAAATTTTGCCATGAAAAGCTATTTTTAATACAGTAGTTAGCAACATTTCTGCTGACATCCAAATGCTGGATTCTAAAAATATTCTCCATCTTTATTCCAGAGCAGAATTTTGTATGCATAAAGAAATAGCTACTGTCTTCTTCAAACACAAAACAGGTCTGACTTCTAAGGCTAGACAGTGAAAAAAAGCAGAATCCCAGGGCTGTGAGCTTACTTTTTTATACTAAATTAGATACACTGTTACTGCAATTTCGTGGCAAATCAGGTCTTTGAATGTACAAAATGGCAAGATGGCCATGCCGCTGCAAATTCCAAATGAAGGTAAATAATATTTTTACAAACTGTGTATATACATTGATTACAGTGTTGTAAGGTACCCTAACATCTTAATGAAAAAAGTATCGTAATATTTGAATTGTGAAATGAGATTTAAATTATTTTCTCAAACTAAGCAACAATGCTCATAAAAAGCACTTATTCCCCTAGCCAGCAGAAGTGGAATAATTGACTCCTCCAATATTTCAGTCAAATTCTCTTCAACAGCTTCCATACAGGTCATAGCCAAAAATAAACCTTGCTTCCATTTAAAATGTAGAGGGAGATGCTGTTCCTGATTCCTAATGACAGGAACAATCACAATATGACTTGATGCACAAAGATTCTTGCTTATCTCAATGGACCTACTGAAAAAGAAAAGCAAACAAGTATGAATGTAAGGTTTCCCATACTACTGTAAGGTTTCCTTCCTTCCTTCCTTCCTTCCTTCCTTCCTTCCTTCCTTCCTTCCTTCCTTCCTTCCTTCTTTGAGAATGCTGAACTTGAAGTGAATGTCTGTATTTTCTTAAAAGTAATTTGATCTCATCTGTTTTTTCTTGCATCAAGCTCCTTCTTGAGATTTTGTCAAGGCTTAGAACTAATGGCACATTCATTCTATTTGTCAAGGTAGACCTTGCAGAATGGCTCTTTTCTTTCATTCAGTATTAAAGCCTGATACCAAGTGGGACAATCACCTTGTTGCTAGTCACAATAATGAAAATGAACAGGTAATGGTAATGTCTGCCATCTATGTGATGCTAAAAGGAAATCTGTAGAGGATACAGACTTTACCCCTGCAGTGCAAACTACCTGGACAGTGCTAAAAGAATTAAGGTAGATTCACCTTTAGCCCAATTGCAAATCATATGGAAAACTAGTGAAGCTGTGAGTGAAGAATTTGTCTGGTATTTGGTAAATAAAATTAATAAAATTTATTTTTATACAGCTCTACGACAGTACACTACTATAGAGACAACACTTTGGAATATGTATACATANCCTTCCTTCCTTCCTTCCTTCCTTCCTCTCTTCCTCTCTTCCTCTCTTCCTCCGTCCCTCCCATAAGCACAGTAATGGCTAGGCACATGACACAGAAACTGTGCCTTGGGCTCCTTGATTAGAACACAGAGAAGTCTGACTATAGGGACACAATGCAAGTGTCAGGCTATTGAAGCCATGAAAAGCTGGTTTCTGATGTGACCTGTTTGGATTTCATCTTTTGCTATGCATGTTTTGAATTTGAGGGAGGGACAATGTTGAGTTTTCATGTGAATTTTCTTGATAGATATAAAAGATGACACTTTCATGAACAATAGGATCATTTAAGTTGAAAAAGACCCTTAAGATCAAGTCCAACCATAAACCTAACACTGCTAAGTTCATCACTAAACCATGTCCCTAAGCCCCGCATGCTAAACGTCCTTTTAAATATCTCCAGGGATGGTGACTCAGACATTGTCCTAGGCAGTGTGTTCCAATTTTCACAACCCTTTCTGTGAAGAAAATTTTCCTAATATCAGACCTAAACATCCCCTGGTGCAACTTGATGTGATTTCCTCTCATCAATTTCCTTGTTACCTGTGACTGGTTACCAACTGGATTTAACTCCATTCACCACCACGGCATGGCCATCCAGGCAGTTTTTAACCAGCAAAGAGTGCACATGCCCAAGCCAGACAGCTTCTCCAGCAGAATTCAAACAGTATCAAAGGCTTTACAAACACCAAGTAAATAACAACCACATTCCCTTCTCCACTAAGTGGGTCATTCTGTTGCAGAAGATGATCAGGTTGGCCAAGCAGGACCTACCTGACTTTCCTAAGCCTTTGCTGACTTGGCCTCATCACCTGCATGTTCTCTACATGTCACATGACAGCACACAAGATGATTGCCATCCCAAGGTGAGTGCTGTCACTGCTCCATAATCATCCCCAGCACTGAGGTCAGGTTGACAGGCTAGAAGTTTCCTTGATCCTCCTTCCTGCCCTTCTTGTAAATGGGCATCACATATGATAACCTCCAGTTACCTGGGACTTCCCAGGTTAGCCAGAACTGCTGGTAAATGATTGAAAGTAACTCAGTGAGCACTTACCTGAGAATAAGTGATCTTGCTAATAACGACTGCCACAATGAAGGCATTAAGTACCTCAGTAATATATTTTCATATATAACAAATCCCCTTTCTTTTTGCTATGACAAATGAGAAGAAACTCAGAGAAGAATGGTAACAACACATTTGAGTACCAAGACCTGAAGGAAGCAGGAAGTAAACATAAAATTACTTGAATCACCACAGCAAACCATTTTTCTTCCTTCAATACTCTTAGCTAGGGGGAATACAGCTGATGAAGGTTAAGAGCATTGAATTGTGCATGGACAATAATTTTCTGTGGGCTCAGGGCACTGAGTTGGAATCAGGTTTCAGGTCTGAAGACACTGAGATCTGGGAACATGGATCACAAGATTATGAAGACTATGTAATTTAAAAAATGGAGTTAGGTGATACCACAACTTTCTTTTTGTTGCAGTTGAATTCCCTTTCAGGTCCAAAGTTTTGTTACAAAGTCTTGAGATCTCACTCACCTCTGTGAACCTGAAAAGAGTCTCATACCAGCAAGCTGTCCTTGAATGCTGCTACTAATTTCAAATTTGGAAAGAAATTGCCAGGGGTCACCGACATTCCTTCATAGATCCATATACTGGAATGTTATAGAGATCCATGTATTGGAGTGTTATGCTTGCTTGTGGACAAGCAGAAACTTCAGTGAATGAGTGATTTGCACTCCCTCCTATTTTATTGTGTTGGGAGAATTATGCAAGACTCTCCAAAGCATGTAGGACAACAAAATATGCCAATTACAGGAATAAAGAAAGTGGCAGGAGTGGGTTTTTTCTCTATGCTGCACAAAAGCCCTAACACAGAGAAGTTATTTAACCCTGTTCTTCATATATTTCAGTATTTCCAGACCCACCAGCACAGGAAACAGCAGTCTTACTCCAGAGATCTTGTTCTCCCCATTTGCTTCTTCTTTTGACCAGCCCATGCTATGGGTTGCTCTGCTATGTTCAAGTACAAAAGATACAGCAACTTGAACATCAATTTATGAAATTAGAAACCCATTTGATCTGGAGCTGTTTCATGTCCTGCAGTTTTCTAAATTTAAATTCTCTCTGTAAAATCATAGTCCTGTTAATATATTGCCTGCACATTCTTCATTTATCAGAAGGGTGCTTGGAAAAAGAAACATTATTCAAACATCCTCTCTGCTTGTTTCTGGCCTAAAGATTCAAACCAATCTAAAGCACTTTGACAGAAAGAAGTTAAAGTTTAAATAGTTCACAAAACCTGAGTTTTTCAAATGTTTTAGCATAGCTCAAAAAATATATCCCTTATGACCCCTTGTAATGTAGTCTGAGCATAGATTTCCACAAGTGTTAACCAAAAACCCCTACCTTACATGTCTCAGAGGCAGATTCTTATTGATAAAAAGTGAAAATATTCAGGAAACACAAAACTCCCCTGGAAACAGAGGAGGCTTGAACCTCTGTTGAGACTGGCAAATCAAAGACTGAAAGATTGCATTAACAGGAGAACTGTCAGATTTGCCCACGTCTTGAGTCCAGCATAAATGCAAGTGATCCATCAGCTGCAGGACAGATCATGTCCCTGAGAAGGAGTCTTGCTTGTTCTTTCATATAGCTCCCTCTATCAGGACGTAGAAACTGATTTACAGGGAACAGTGCTTAAGTTTGTAAGTACTGAAAAAAAAAAAAAAAATCCTGCATGGTTTAACAACGCAAATTCTGCCACCTACTGACGACGAAAATGAACCTGCAGTTTATGACCAGGCTGAGAAAGGCCTGGCTCATACAGCTGCTGGTGGGTGGGCACTGCTGTAACTCCACTGGCATCCATGGTCCACCCAGGTACTCTGCCTGCATGCTTAGCACATAAAAGAGGATGAATGTGTGCAGTGCAGCAGCGCACGTGAAGGATGACCAAGCCAGTATAGACAAACCCAGTTCATTCATCAGCACATACTGGAACTGCTGCTACCTCTGGATCTTTCCTTCAGGGAGCTCAGTGAGTAGATTCAGCTATTGGCTGCACAGAAGCACAATACAGGAAGAGGAAAGGGAAGCAGCATACCCTGATATTCTTTCACAGTCCTTTGGCTTACTGGACAGCAATCGGCACTCTCCGTCCTTAAAGTGTGTCAGCCACAGAGTGATTCAATGTGATTTTGCAATTTCCTAAAATGTCAGATGACTCTGAGCTGAGCCATAGGACATCATCTGCATCCAGTGAAAATGTGTGTACTTGTTTCTGCCCCAAATCTTCTCACTTCATTTTCACTGTCCTGTGTCTCGTGCACAGGTTCTAGGAGGAGACAAAGCATGTAGGGTAAAGGTTGCTGTGCCTGCTATTACAAAACAGCAAATTGTGTGGTGTTGAGAAATGTGATTTCAGAGCAAAATCATATGGGCTGAAACATTAGGTTCTACATATCTGCCTTGGAAGCATTCCTAAGCTAGATAGGTATAAACTCATTGCTATCTGCCACATTTCTCAGTGCTTACCTACAGCAAAATTACTCTTGAAGCTTTTGTAAAGGGGGGGGGGAATGCACAGAAAACCACTGTGATATAACAAAGTTATATAAGAAGTTGATCTAACAAAGAGGTAAAAAGCTAAGCTCCTTAAAGGATGCATTACTAATTAATAAAGTCTACAATTAATCATTAAAACCTTGGCAAGGGCAGGCTGCAATAGAATCCAGGCTTTCCAGCTCCATCTTCCTTGTTCTAATAACTTGAAAAACTTTTGTTTCTGACATAGACAATCAGTTTGAGAACTTGACAACTTGACTATGCATCTGTATCACAGTTAAAACATTTGTAGCTCCCCACACATTCTAAGAGTCCATTAGGCCACAACTCAGGACTGAGTACAACTTCCCTACTCCAGAGCAATGAGGGACATTAGAATAGACAGACACAGACATGGTAACAGTACAAAACAACTATAACCCTAATGAAATAGTGCAAATGATTGCTATTTCATGCCTATCTAGAAATTAACAGGGAGGAATAAATGCTGAAAGAAATATTCAGCAAGATATAGGAAAAGAAAACACAAGAACAGCAGGAGCCAGTATGCTCTCTACTTAGAGTGAGGGTAGCTCATGTACCTCTTCTTTACAAATGTGCTACACTGTTTTGACACCTGTTTAATTACTTCCATGATGACTTACAGAACAAACTCTCCTCACAACATAATGGATCTGCACTATAAACCAAACACAGTTCCTCCTGCAAGCTTAGTAGTTGAGATCACAATTATCTATTTCTCCAAGAAATTTCACAGGAAAATACTGTATCACAAATCCACTACCACAGAAGACTTGCTATAAAGAAGGATGAAATGCAGTCAGCTCTCCTAATTCTTTCATACGTTAGCCTACCCCCGAATAAATGTAGATCCACTTATTAGACAGGTGGAAGAAGTCTTGTTTTCCCTGTATCTTGCCACCAGTGCTAAGCAGGAGAATATGTCCTTTGGAGATACTGTGGAATTGGTGTCTCTGATGAAAGAAAAGCTTTACAGTAGGATGGCATTTATTTTAGGAAAGCCTCTGAGTTTGATCTATTTGGCAAATGTGGTAGGGTAACACCAGAAAAAAAGAGGGCAGGTCTCTCAATCATAACTGAAGCTATTTGAGACTATTAGTTTACCATCACTTTTATTGCAATTGAGTTCTCTTGCTGTTCTAAGAAATACTTTGACTAAGCACTTTCTTATTGAAAAATGCAAGTTCCTTGAAACTGAAACTTCTTAGCAATGCAGAAGTCTTCCCCTAAATCTGTCAGAAATTAATTTTGATATCTTAGTACAATGTCTGATCTATACCAGAGTCTGTCCTTGGTCATTAATCCAAACAGAACCAACTGTTCAAGGAGTGAGGTATTAATCTGAAAAACAAGTGAACAGCAGTACATTACCTCCGACAGCATTTGCATTATCTCAGTAATTAGATGATTAACTAAAAAAGCAGGGGGTTTATCTTTTTGAAATAAAAAATATGAAATACTTTTTTTCCTGCTGCAGAACGAATAGCTACAGAAATCTGTCCTTGTGGCATGGCACTGTTTACCGTGTTGAGGAGGTTTTGTTATGCAAAGTCCAATGTCTAATACAAGTTTTCTGAGAAGCTGTGTTTTCTCTACTCATAAATCTTCCTGCCTTTCACAATTTTCATTAATTTGCTGTTCCAGTTTCCCAAGCACAGACTGGCCATACCTTCCAGCTCTCTCAAATGTACAGCACATTAGGAGGCAGCAAGGCAGGTGAGCTTGTAGCCAGGAGCCTTGTTATGGCTCCTGTGAGTGAGGACCTCACAACAAGGAGCTGAGATGTAGTGTGGAAAGTCTTAGTCAGGATCAGGCAGAGAAACAGTGATCAGCTAGGACAGAGCAGCCCCCAAGGGAAAGAAGGAGCACGCACTCACCTCTCGCCTTCTCTAAGACAGTTCTTACTATGGAATTAGCTGACCTTGGGCTCAGACAGCTAAGCTTAACACAGCCAACTAAACTTCTGGACTGCGGATGTGTGCTGGACCCTACTTACTGAGGATCTGAAGCAAGAAGGGAGAGGTTTCCTTATCTACCTCTAAAACAAGAGGTTTTCTGATGATGAGCTATCTCAAGCATCCATGTCAATAGACTTGGCAGATAGATGACACCTCTCTAAAATGTACAATGTTCCCACAGCACTCTTAAAAACCAGTTTTCCATATTTAAATTTTTTCCATCTTTCAGCTTGAAAACTGTCTCATGACATCTTTTGAATTTCAAAGTGACACACTTCTCACTCTTCCACAATCCCTCCTACCAGAAATAGCTACACAAAAGTCGATACCACACACTGCATCCTGCCCCAGAATTTTTCCAGTGTGCCATGAAAATGGAGAGAATTCCACTTTTGTTCCCATGGTCAGTCAGTGACTTTATGTTCTATGCCTAGCTGGCTGTCTTGGTCAGGTTTCTGGAATCTGGTCAGCAAGATAACAAGGACAGTGACAGGACAAATAACAAAAACCTCTTCAGTCAGTTATTAGCACTCTTCCCACATTCCTCCACTTACTGAGCCTGTTGCCTGTGTTCCTTTACCCCAATGTCTCAGTTCTGTGTCATTAATCACATGCTCACTAGTCCTGTAGCAGAAGTTAAACATTCTGCTTGTCTGCCACAGCTGTGAAGACGCTACAGCAAAACAGCTATTTCTCAGTGTCACCTGCTCAAGAGTGATGTATCTTCATGTGAAACAACAACATTTGGCTTGTCAGACTATTATCTATAGGCAGACTGTTTCTGCTTTTATTTTGGAAGTATTCTCCCACTTAGGAACTTACACTAGCTGTCAACAGAAGCATTAATAACAGGAAAAAGTGGTGCAGGTGACTAGAGGCTGGAGTTAGAATGGTGTCAGGTAAAAGGGAAGAGCAACAAGAACATTCTGGAATACTGCTGAATTCATATTTTTGGGAGAGGCAGAGAAATATAATTTCTGCTGACAAATCTCACACATTATGAAACAACTTACTTGGTGGGTATTATTCCAGTACTTAGAGGAGTATTTTGTCAAATGAAACAGATGCAACCAAAATTAAACAAAATAAACCTAAAAAAAGCATTGGCTGATTGTGATCCAGTAAAATACTTTTGAGTTTAAATGAATGATCAGAAGCAACTGTACCTCCATAAATTCTCCAGCTGAGCAATCGCCTCGAGATAATCAAAGACCTGCTAATCAAAGATAAAGTGCTGACAAGGAAAAATGCTTGAAGAATTTATTACAACTTGCTCTTCTCAAAAATACTGTCAGACAATGTTTCTTCTTTGGTGTTTATACTACAGTGATCATTGCAGGTGGACAACAGGTCCTTTCTCCCCCATCCAGTATTTTTGTGGCCTTAGACCCCAGAGCCAGTAGTATGAGGTTGTGTCAACTAACACATGCCTAGTTCAAAGAACATGGGCAGCATGTTATCTGATACTGCTAGGCAGATGAAACTTACATCCACTGGAGAACATCATACACAGTACCATCCTGGTCACCAGTGCCAACTAGGATGGAAACCCTCCAACTAGGCCAACAAGGTCACACAAGCTCTACCACTTGCATCACTTGCACGTGTTTTCTTAAACAAGCAAAATAAACTCAAGATTAACAGGAGCTGATGGATGCATAGAACTTCTGAAAGTCCCCATATTTTCTGTAAGGCAGAAAAATTAACATAACAGATTTTCAAATATTCTTTTCATCCCTTACATGCTTTCACTAAGCAAAGTACTTGTTATGAATTTAGTTAAGCATGTCTATGTATGGAAGAAACATGCAGTCTGAGATCATCAATTTCAAATAGAACTCAATGCCTTTTCATACATACATATGTACTTACTTTTGTAATTGGAGTGGTAGCCATTGTATTAGAAGAAATTGCTTTTCAAATTTTCATTACCCTAATTTTAAAGGTAAATATGAATGACACAAAGAACAACCAAGCATTGAGGCTGGACCTGTAGAATCCACCCCAGAAGGAAAAAGTGCAGTGAAATTCAATGTAAAGGCCCTGCTATCTTTTTTTATTAGCTGTCACTGCCAGCTGTACTGGCTGCATGCATACTGTCAACTGCAGGACAGAGCTGAATCATGCTGACCCCCCAACAGTCCCATATCTCTATCCACCTTTCTGTTTTAACTCAGCCTGAAAGTTTAAAAAGAATACTTTCAAGGACTCACATACAGAATACGCTACAATATTTTGAGCTCCATCAGTGTCTATTCACTTACACTGAGTATATAAATGAGTTTTTGTGTCCATGGTAAAGCACTCCTTGGTCTTAAGCCTGCACCTGAGTTGAATGGCATTTCTGAGCCCACAGCAAATATTCAGTGTAACCAATAGTCCAGACTTGTGCCTATCTATCAGTTGTTAGCTGGCAATTACTATAACTAAGCTATAAAATTCAGCCTCTGGAGAGGGATGTTTCTACTCCTCACTCACACAAAATACTATGCAGAAAGCCAGAGCAATACAACACTTGAATCCTTTTTTCTCTTACTCTGAGAAAGAGCTGAACCTTCCTTGATGAGTGATTCCTCTCATAACATTAAAGACTGTAGAACGGAACAGTAACTCCCTCTATAGCCCCTCTTTCCCTAAGAAAAAAAATGGCAGCATAGGTTTAGCATAGCATATGTTTTTTTAGGCACTGACTTTTCCCCAAAAGATTTATAGCAGCAGCCTTGTAAGAGATTTGTAGCAGGCAGTCCTCCATCTGTAGTCTTGCATCCTCACTATGGGAGCCATAATTCTCCCAGAGTGAAATGACAGGAGATTGTATTAGCTCATCATGTATTATGATGGTACAGTCTCTACAGGAAGGACTGTATTTGGCTTTGCATGTCTCCTTTGGGCAACACAAAACTTTCTCAAAAGGCTGAAATAAATTCTATTGTTTTGGTTGCTACCATGCCACCAGTTGCATATCCCAACCCCCATGCACACACAACAGCAATACCCTAGATATTTTAAAGAATGTTTTCTGAAAAGTGGATTTCTTCAGGGCTTCGATACCAGATATGGAACATTTCAGCTGCAAATTGCTAACATGATTCTGGCTCAGGCTGGTAACATGTAAATGTGTGACAGGTGTTTTGCTTGCTTGAAGTGGTCTATTTATACAGTTCTTCATGCACAGGTGATCTGACGTTAGAATTGAGTCCAACAGTTATTAAATAGTGCAAAACTCCCATTCTTTAATATACAAAGCATATCCCTTTTACTTTCATTACAGCATGAATGTACTACTGCAGGAACAAAACTAAACTAAACTTAGTAAACTAAATGTTTAGAAAGCCATTTTCCTAACACTCCAAAATTATAATCTTTTAATAAGTACTGAATATTATTTATAGCCCTCTACAGATGGGACCTCCACTGTACATCTCCATCTTCTCACCAGAAAGTTACACCTCTAGGAGTATAAAGGACCAGAATTTTTGTTCAGGACTAGGGAAAGAAAATTTCACCTTCCTGTTTCATTCAAAAAGCTCTATACTCTTTCTCTTTCCTTGGAGTCTCCAGTTTGTAAATTGAAACAGACCTAATATGACTCATTTATAGGGCTCCAGTACAAAGTAGAAAGAATCACAATAAGTTGTCTGACTTTCTCTGAGAGTTTACTGAATTTACCTGTTCTTCTGTGGTCAGACATGCAGCAAGAAGAAAATCCTAGCTTTAATTGATGAGAGTTCAGACTTACTGAGCACTATGCATCTTTTCTTAGCCAGCAATGAAAAAATCTATGAGAATCTTACCATTCTAATTGCAAAGTACGATGCCTTCAATGTTTTTACCTCCACTGACAAAAATTCACAGCTTACAAGATTTTCAGTATATCAGCTGGAGTTTGTAACATACAGCTTCAGTTCTCTGCTTTGTTACTGGTGTCCTGTGTGATTTGACACAAGCTTCTATGCTGTAGCTCCAGAGCACTTAAAAATGTGCAATGGCATGGTTTAACTTTTCAGAAAGATGATCAGTTTCACATGGGTTCTGAGATATAAGGGATCACAGGGTTCTGAATAAGTCAGTGGGCTTTATGCCCTTATTGCTCACAGAGACAGACTGACATCCTATTTGTCATGTCTTTGCTGCAATTTCTTCTCATGTTGTGCTTCCATTAGTATTCTGCTGAAATCAGCAGAACCACTCCTAATCCTGCATCCATATATGTGTATGAAAACCAAGTCTGTTCAGTGGGGACATTATTGTGGTTCTGTATTTAAATAAACTTTTAAAACCCTAACACCAAAACAACCAAAAAAGCCAAAATCAAATAGAAACAATCCCAGGAATATTGAGGCTAAGAACATAGGATGGGATTTTTAAAAAATCAGAGTGGTTCCCAAGTGCACATAGATGCAGATTTATTGGTCGGTAGAAGTCAGCAGAATGACAATAAGCAGAACTTGTCAATTAGAAACAGGAGGCAAACACACAGACTGTAAAAACACCTGTGCAATATTCAAGTTTTAGTCTGCACAATGCATGTCTTCCCATTTTACTAATTGCAAGGCCAAGTTTGGACTACCTCTTGGTTGAGCACTTAGCTCAGAACAGAGTCTGTTTGAAAATTCCATCCCAAAACTCACACTTAAGAGCATATTAAAAATGACTGAATTTTTATCTAATACTACTTTAAAGGCATTTCTCTCATTAATATGGAAAAAATATTTAGATTACATTGTACTTTGTAAAATCTTCAAGTTTTTAAATATGGATGGATAAGGTCAACATCTGACCTTATCCATCCATAAGATTTACCTTTTCTCACCTGGTGAGAAAAGGTAAATATTACCACACAATTAATGCTTTCTTCTCTGAATAGAAGCAGTGCAGACACAACCTACAATTTTCTCAAGTACTAAAGGCATTTCTGTCATTCTAGGGCTTTCTCTCTGTTGTTGTCTCTCTTTCTCAGTATCAGATGGTACTTAAAATCTCTTACCTGCCATTCTGCATCTAGTAATGAAATGAAAATACAGGTAAAGCTCTTGGCCAGGGCAGAAGGGCAGACTCAAATCTGTTATGGCAAAAATAGGTAGATTTTTATTAGCAGTTAATTTGGGCAGTCAGATTTCTGCTTGGCAGCTTGTAGTGTAACCACACCTTAGAGCCCATTACATTCAGCTTCAGAAAGGTATTGAAAAAGCACAATTCAAAAGTGAACTTAGACATGTCCTAAAGTTCAACTTCTGTATTAATGAATAAGATTCAGCAAGTCTCATTTCAGTTCCTTCATGAAATGCTAATCTAAATAAATGTAAAAGCACATATAATAATGAATAACCCAGAACTTTTTAACTTTTCCTCTCCTTTGTGTGACTGACCAAAGCACAGTAAAAGTAGTAACAGCCAGGCAACCATCACTGCTGCTATTACTACATACCTATCAAAAACATAACTAATCTCCTTGGTCTAGAGGCAAAGATTCTAGTGATTATTTCTAACACATATCTGTTCAAATACTTTCTACAGCTGTCACATACCTGCACTAAGCCTCAGTTACCTATGCTACAGCTGATATATCTTTACAAGCTTTTTCATAAAGGTTCCCTTAGCCAATGAAGGACTGGCATTTTTAATCACTATAAAGTTACCATTATATCTCTGCAGCTGCACAAAGCTTTTGATTATTGACTCAACTGGATTTTTTAATAGTCCACAAATTTGAGGGCAGACACTGTTTTACCCCATTACTGTCTTCTGATAATCATGCTGAACATGTTTAGTCTACATGCAAAAAAGTAGGAGACAGAATTGAATTTTTGTGACAACACTTTGAGGTCCTAAATGAAACTGTGGAAGCAAAAGTTCCAAACAAATAGACTATTTTAAAAAATTGAATTTGGTCTGTTTAACAGACTGACTTAATAATATCTATGGCACAGACCTAATACTTTTGATACCCAAGCAAACAGAAAACAGAAACACTAGGACAAAAGTCAATTTTATAAATGGCAAAACGGAGGAACAGAGATGCTGATGGGTCCAAAGTTATTCAAGAATTTACTATAAATTTCTTGCTATCAATTCCTGTGTCAATCACAAAATAAGCATTCCTTCTAGAGAGTGTTCCTGCCAAAAAATTCTTTGATGGCAACATCTTTGAACACCACAGAAATACTTGGATAGGATGAGGTGGAACAATGAAAATCATAGCAATGTACATGTAAATGATAAAAAGATATTTTAACCAGGTATTACAAAATGTGAAGATTGTGATGATACTGATAAGTTACCAACCTTGGAGGTATTTAAAAGATATGCAGATGTGGCACTTAGGCACATGGTTTAGCAGTGGACTTGGCAGTGTTGGGTTCTCATTGGACTCAATGATTTTAGAGATCTTTTCCAACCTAAATGATTCCATGATTCTACTTGCTGTTAAACTTAGAAGAGCTAAAAAAACCCAGTCTGATTCACAATTCACCCACATGTCAGTTTCTGTGGTTTTTTTGGAAGGCTAACAAAACTCCTTCTCTAGTCACAAGGTCTCTCTTTTGCCTCATTCTGCCTGTCAAAGGATCATTTTAAACTTACGTCATTGCAATGCTATTTCTAATCATGGATATTCTACTATATTGATAGAATAGCAGATAACTCTGCTACTGAGTAAGATTTGTCAAAAAAAATTAACCTTTTTTTCATAGTTTATATAGCTTCGTATGTTTAGGCTATGTTCAAACACAACTGCTCCACCAGTAAACATATTTTAAAAGGGACTGATGTTAGACAATGTGACACTCACCTACAAGAAGGACAGGATGGAGGATCAGGGAAACTAAAGGCCTGCCAGCATGACTTTGGTGCCAAGGAAGGTTATGGAACCGATCATCTTGAGTGCGATCACACGGCATGTGCAGGATAATCAGGAGATCAGGCCCAGCCAGCATGGGGTTAAGAAAGTCAGGTGCTCATTGACCAACCTGATCTCCTTCTGTGACAAAGTGATTTGCTTAGTGCATGAGGGAAAAGCTGTGGGTGCTGTCTATCTGGACCTGAGAAGAGCCTTTGACTCTGTCTCCTATAGTATTCTTTTACAGAACCTGGCTGCTCACAGCTTGGATGTGTGTGCTGTTTGCTGATAAAAAACTGTCTGGATGGCTGAGCCCAAAGAGTGGTGGTGAATGGCGCCACAACCAGTTGACAACTGGTCACTGGTGGTGTTCCGCTGGGCTCACTACTGGGGGCTGTGCAATGTATTTATCAACGACCCAGAGAAGGTCAAGTGCCCCTTTATTCAGTGTGCAGATGATACCAAGCTGAGATGGAATGTTGACATGCTGAGGGTAGGAAGGCTCCGCAGAAGGATCTGGACATGCTGGATTGATGGGCCAAGACCACCAAGAGGTTCGAAAGGGCCAAGTGCCAGGTCCTGCCCTTGGGTCACAATAACCACAGGCAGTGTACAGGCTGGGGGAAGAGTGGCTGCAAAGCTGCATGGCGGCAAAGGGCCCAGGGTTATTGAACATGAACAGCGCCTGAACATGATCCAGCAGTTAACTAGGTGTCCAAGAAGGCCAATGACATCCTGGCTAGTGTCAGCAAGAGTGCGGCCAGCAGGACCAGGGATCGTGCACCCTGCAGTCAGCACGGGTGAGGCCACACCTTGAGCTCTGCGTTCAGCTCCGGGCCCCTCACTGCAAGAAAGACTCTGAGGTGCTGGAATGTGCCCAGAGAAGGCCAATGGAGCAGGAGAAGGGTCTGGAGCATTAGTCTTACGAGGAGTGGCAGAAGGGATCTGGGGATGTTTAAGCTGGAGAAANGCGGCGGGGGAAGGAGGATGAGGGAGCGACGCGGTGGCGCTTGTGGTGCAGCCGCGCTCGTCTGACCGGGCCCCGCGCTCCCCGCCGCTTCGCCGGCCCTCCCTCTGCGCCGCCCTCCCTGCGCTCCGCTCCGCACCGCGCCGCCGCCCGGGGCGGGGGAGTCGCGGAGAGTGGATGCCTAGCGGGCACCCCCGGGGCAGAGACCCGCGGACGCCATGGGCTGCTGCAGCTCCGCCGCGCAGGTGAGTGGTNACACAACAAGTGGACTCAGCCTGTGCCAAGCGAGATTTATGTTGGGTATTACAAAACATTCTTCCACCATAAGGGAATTGGAACAGGCTGCCCAGGAGAGTGTAAGAGTCACCATCTCTGGAAGCGTCAAAAAGAAGTGCAGAAGTGGTGTTTGATTCTACGACAAATTCGTGGCTGCAAACGTGTATGTACTACGGGGTCACACGGGCGGCTCTTTTCTCCCTCTCACGGGGCGGGCTCTCAGACACTCGGGACGCCCCGCTGACCACAGCTCGGGCTCNCCGGCTGTGCCCCCCGGCCCCGGGTCTGCCCCTGTCGCTGTCCTGTGGCTGCGCAGCCGCTTGTCCCCTCCCCAGCCGCGCTCTCTGGCGGCCGTGCATCCCCTTGTGCCCCTCGCAGCACAGCTTCCCTTAGGCTGCGCGTCGCCTTGCTGCCTCCCACCACCGGCGCCTCTTTCCTGAGGCGGTGCATCCCCTCGCTACACCTGTAGCGCCGTTCTCTCGTGGCTACGCGCTCGCCTGCGTCCCAGTCTTAACCATACTCTTTCATGGCTGCNCGAGGGCCGCAGCTCGAGGCCAGCCCGCGGCGGAGCGGCGACACCGCCCCCTCCCGGGGCACGCCGGAAGCGACGGCGGCGCGCGAGGGGCGGGGAGGGGGCGGGGCCGNAGCCCCTTGCTTTCCCCCTCCCCACTTCACGCTCCCCCACCAACATCTCTGCCCTCCCGTGACTCTGGCCTCCTTGCTTTTCCCTCCCGTAGCCTTGCTCTTTCGTGGCTGGGTACAACCCCCTTACATCCCCTCACCCCAAGCTTTGATGCACACGAACCGTGCACTGTTTTGCTGCCTCTGTAGCTGTGCCTTTCCCTCTCGTGGCTGCGCACCCCCTTGTTCACCCCCCACAGCCTTGCTCCTACCATGCTACGCACTTCCACCCTCTGCATACTGTTCTGCGTGCTGCTTCCCCTGTAGATCAGCTTCACCTTGCCCCTTCTTCCCCAGCCCTGCTTTGGCTTTGCAATCTTTGCCATATCCTGCTCCAGTTCCCTGCTATGGCTGCAGCTGCAGACGTCCAGTTCTCAGCTGCCATCCTCGTAGTGTCTTGCACCACTGTCCTGTGATCCCCAACCCCTGCCATGCCTCAGTACATCTCCCTAGATAGCTCTGCACGCCCTGCCCTTCCCTGCAGCATGTTCTTTGGGGTCCCTACTGCCCCACCCCGTAGACAGAGGCTATCCATAGGAGGAAAGTCATCAGGCCCAGGGCATCCCTCAAATCTACTGCCTCTGGAAAGGGGGCCAGTCCTAATCCCAGCCTCCTTCCTCACTCTATGGCCAAGGGTTCAGGTGCCTCCCTACATCCATTTCCCTGTGTGTGATTGGTCCCGTTCACATCTCTTGTTTCCGAGGTCGGTTTTTCTTTCTTCCCCCTCCCCCTTCGCTCTGCTTTGCCCTTACTGACTCCTTTTTTTTCCCCCAGAGTGGTGCTGCCAGGCAAGGCACAATCGGGAGCTCCACCCAACGCTCCAGTTTGCGGCTCTGCTTCCCATTTTAACTTTCCCTTTGAACAACACGGCGAAGCTATGCTGGTTTTTTGCTTGGCTGTTTTCTGAAGGCTGTAGTGCGAACGATCACGACTGATGCCTTGGCTGTGCCTTTCTCACTTGTAAATGTTAGTTTCCTTTGGCTGTGTCACTTGCAGTGGCTGAATCCAGCTTCCAGCAGACTGTTTATGTGGGAAAGTCCATCTTTGCTGTCCCAGATGACTCATCACAGCGATGAGTTTTTATAGCTCATCCGTTCAGGCAGACTTTTTTTTATATAAGAGCTCTGTCCTTCCAATGCAGAGCACTGCAGAGAGCTGTCCAGTTGCAATAGGGAACATCCTTTTTGTATAGCAAATTTGCTGCAAAGAGGAAGGCAATCAGCTCTATGGTGCATGAACAAATAGTTTGAATTAAGAGAGTGAGATATATGCTAAATGTTAGGGGAAGATTTTAAAATTGTTCAGTCACTGCAGTAGACTGCCAGGGATATTGTGGAGTCTGTATTGTTTGAGGTTTGCTAAAAAAAAAAATTTTAGATAAACATCTGTCAGGAGTGGCTTAAGGAAAGCTGATACAGACTTGGAGCACTGAGAGTGAAGTTGATGTTTTGAAGTTTTTTCCAACCTTATTTTCTGTGATTCCTATCCAAATTGCTTTTCTTAAGTGTTTTGTAGGCCCTTTGTAGTTCTTCTGTATGAATTTGAATTGCTGTTCTGTATTCTTTTCTTAAAGGGAAATGCAGGCATATTTGTGGGTAATGTTAGAGAATGAGTTGGTTTGCATGGCATATGGTAGGTTTCAACTGACTGATTTTGGTTTTTTAGTGAATTCTGTGTTCCACTGCCAGGTTATATGATGTTAATGGTGTTTTACTAAACTTTTCAAATGCCTGCCTTATGCATGGCAATATACAGAATATACAGTACAGTAATTGAGCTTTGTACCCTATACATATATAAAAGTATAAAGAATGGCAGTTTATTTAATTCCCTAACCATAAGCAATGTTCTGCGTCCTCGGGAAATCCAAATCAAAGGTTAGTTGCTGAATATTTTATCAGCAGTTTTGTCTGGTACATGGATTACAGAAACCTTGCTACCTACAATACATTAGCTACCTAGCATTAGCTAGGTAGCATTACATTAGATCCTTAATGCCTGTCTTATCATCCCTGTTATCATTAAAAATAAATGTTGTGTTCCTCACCTGCCGTGGTCTTTGCACTTCCCGCTCTTATATTTTCCTGGGCGAGGGTCCATCAGACGTTCCTTCCTATTTCCTCACCTACTTTTTGCTTCTCCCCTTGTAGTTCCATATTGGTCTTTGACATAGCCTCTCCTCATCTTATGAATGCCCTCATCCCTTATAATTTTGTTTTTCGAGTTGGTTTCTCATTTATTCTTCAGCTCTCCAGCCTGTTTGATCTTCATCTCCTTATCCCCATTTCTGTTTCTGAGAGAAATGAGTACTTCTGTTTTGATTCTGCCAACTATCTTATTACTGCATCTCCAAGACCCTTTCTCATGAGTGCCACGTTCTCCTCTCATCTGCGATGATGCATCTACCTGTGACTGCTGAACTGGATAGATTTCTTTGTAGTCTTATTCATAGCTTTTATTTCACACTCAATTATCCATTTTCCCCCTAGATGCATTTCCCAGTTCCTTTGCTTTGCAGGCTGTCTAAAGGTCTGCCTTAGGCCTTTTCCTATGTCTCTGCCCCAGCAGAATCTAAAGTTTTCCAGAGAAAAACTGATTAGAATTGACATGTTTACCTTTATTCAGCACTATTGATTGCTACTTACGGAGATGTATTTTTTTGTTTGTTTTCTGCCTTTTCTACCTTTTTAACTCAAAGCTCCATTCATTCAGTTTCTCTGTTTTAATTTCAAATTTCTGGTTTTTACCTCCTGCTGCCATCTTACTCCCTTCCTAATTTTATTCTGATTTGCTATTCTCCATCCTTAAAAATAACAGCACTCTAGTGTGTTTCTCTTCTGTTCCAAATTCCTGAACAGAGGAATATATATTTGTTGTCATACATTCTCTCCCCTTTCTTCATACTAAATTAATTCCAATCCAGATTCTCGTTGTTTTTTCTTCATTAATGTCTCTACAGGCTTCTTGTGCCCAAGTTGCAAGGTTTCCTCTTCTTTCTTACCCGCCTTGATTTCTATTGCTTTCAATAGTTTATATAACCCCCTACCCCATGATGTCTTATTCTCCCTGGGAGGTCTGTAGAACCACAGAATTTTCTGAGTTGGAAGGAACCCACAAGGATCATTGAGTCTAACTCCTAAGTGAATGCTCCATGCAGGGATAGTACTGTCCTTGTGTAATTGCTCACTACCTTCTACTCTCTGATTATTTACTGCTCCTTCTGACTGTGGTTATACTTCCAGCCTTTCCCCACCTTTTGTTAGCTTCCTATTTTACCAATTTTTTCAACTTTATCTGTTAAGAGTGATGTTAAACTTAATACAACCATGCCAGGCTTTCTTCCAGATGATTCTTTCCATTGTTCCACTGCTGTTTTGCCTGCGGAGGCAATTAGAAATGGCATACTTCTTTTCCAGTTTCTTTGTTACTTCCATTTTGGTTTTCCAAGTTTGCACTAAGTTCTTTTACTTGCCCTGGTGTAGCATCTCCACTATTTCTTTATCATCATAACCAGAATTCTTGTTTACTTCTTGTTCCTTTTCAGTGTTACCTGTTGTTTCTTTTTGTTGTTACAAGTGTGTCATTATCTTTTTTTCTTTAGGGGCTTGTGCTATTCTATACTTACTTAGGTCACTAAGCTGTCATTTTTTTGTGCTTCCTATCTCTTGACTATTTCCATCTTGAACCTTGAGCTTGTAGAGAAAAGCTTGTGCAATGTCAGCTACATCTTAGCAGTTGTCTTAAAGCAGTGCGTACTCATCGTTAGTTATTATGACCAGATCTTCCTAACATTTCTTTGAATTGTCATTTAACCGAAGTGTGCTATCCTGTATGAGATGAAAACCCATAAAGGAAGGGAGAAATACTGAGGTGGGATTTCTGTCTTCTGTCTGGTTTTCATTGTCAAGTTTTCAAGTACCTTCATGTTGTTTCAGCCCATTGTCCTCTCTTGGACATTTTCTTATAATGAGATGGGTCTTTCCTAAGATGGGTGCTTCTGTCTGGATGCATCTCTTGTCATGGATCTGCTGTGCAACAAAGCTTGTTTCTTCTTACTTTTGATAGCAGTAGCTCTGATATGGGTTTGTGGGGGTTTTTTGTATGTTTGTGCTGTTTTGGAAATGATCTTCTCTACCTAAATGTAGGGGTCTTCTGAGCAAATGGTGGAGAAGTTCTGAGTTGGTAGAGTAACTGCATTTCTTTCAAATGTTTAGTTTTACTGAAGAAGAAAAATGGAATTGAGTGCCAGTATTCTCTTTCCTTCTTTTATTCTTCTCCTTTATCAGTGATATTTTCTTCTATCTCACAGCATCAATCCATTTTAAAACTGGATTTTCAGGAAGTAACTGAAGGAGTTTATCACCCCTGTGTTGCCACAAATGTTATGTTGTGCTGTAAATCTCTTCGTTTGAAGTAATCTGTACAGGTTTTTTGTTTGTTTTTAAGCAAGAAAACTTATTGTACGGTATAACTCAAATTGCTCCACTGATGTAGTTTATAGCAGAGTTCCATGAAGTTTGCATTGTTATATCTGAGGGGACGGAAATTCATAGATTGTGAAAGGGGATGAGGTGTGGGGAGAGGCAGACTTTAAACTGCTTTCTTGAGGCACAGCTGTAATACATAATCCATTCTCTCTTCCTGCAATTGAAGTGTCTGATTATAGTTAAAAGGTGTTTGCTTTGGCAACGTGTTATAGGAAACAAGGCAATTTATTGAAGTCTTAGTGTCTGTGTTGTGGTTGGGAAATACTGTGTGTGTTTAAAATAAACTTACAGCTTTTTACATTAGTGGCTTAATCTAAGGTATGTGTGAGAGAAGCTTGAAATATTGCTGGAAACTGGAGGCATGACTGGGAAAAACAAAGCATATGTTCTTGGTGGTTTTAGTGGTAGCCTTGGTTTTTGAAAGTCTGTAAGAACTTCCCATTATAAGAAGAGATGAAGACAAATAACTCCTTAACCTTCCCTTCAGCATCTGCTATCAAAACAACACTGAATAAATCTAGAGTTCCTAACTTTTTGAAAAAATGAGTAGTTCTGATGAAATGTCTCTTCCTACCTGTTATGGACAATACAGATTATAAATTATTCATCAGCCATGTGTCTTCAGTTGTCAGAGGTTCTCACAGTCAAATTAATATAATAGACATCAAAACATTCCTGTTTCATTGTGGGCATGGGTACAATCAAGGGAGAAGACTAGACAAGTGACATTGTTGATGAAGGGAAACGATGAATTGTGAATCCTCCTTCAAGGAGATAGGAAGCTTGATTTCCCTTAAAGTATATTGACAGTAGATGAGGCTTCTGTTCTAGCCTCTGGTAAGCAGATAAAGGATGAAGGATGAAGTGTACAAGCAGGATCCAAGATCATGCTAATTAATAAAGCATCTCATGAAGTTGTTTCTGTATTTTTCTGATCTGTAAGCTCTGTTAGTTTCCTGTGAAGCATGAGATGGCCTTTTATAAATGCTGTCGCAAACAACTGCACAGCCTGTGCAAATAATTCCTTTTGATCTTAAAGTGGAAAGAAATATTTCAGCTACGTAGATATTTGTGAATACTCTTTAAAATTCATTGAGTTATTTCTACTGAGAACTAGCTGCTTCTGAAGTTCAGACTACCCTTCAGTATCACTTCTTAAAAGTAGTGACTTTACTTTGTCTGGTAATTCAAAGATCGACCTTTTAAGAGCTTCAGGAAATGATAGTTTGTACTAGGAATGAGCATGGGACAGAGCATCCTTACAGGTTTTTTTTTTAATAAAGTGAAAACAGTTTTGGAGAAGACTGATTCTCTTGCATTGGTAATAGTGAATGTGAAATCCAAAACTCATGTTGTTGTAATCTGTTTGGCATTGAGCATGCTGTCAGACATTAGACTTTTAGGTTAGTAATTGTGAGAGTATGTTCAGTATCCAACTGATGACTTTTATTTGTCATTATGAAGAAATTAAAGTGTTTGTTAAGTAGTGAAGTTGTCAACCATCTTTACGCAGCTTACTCTAAAGGCAAGCTTTGGCAGTAACTGTCCATGCCTTTTCAGTCTTTGGGCTGACTATAATTTTTGTTCCTTACAAAACTTAGCTCTCCGGTTTCTTTTGTGAAAAGCAGAACTTGCAAACAAACTTAACAAAAACTATCTTTGATATTTTGTATTTGTATCTTTCTCGCTTGAATCAGCTGTTGGGAAATTATGTCAATCTTATGCTTACCTACTGAAAAATGGTTATGCAGTGTTGTCAGGTGACTTCTACTTGTTCCCTAAACTGATTGCTAATTTTTACCTCTTTTTGGTGAAACTGTACTGAGAGCTTTGTTATGAATTTTAGAGAAAGAGTTTGCATTGGTGAATATCTAATAAGGTTCTTATCTTATAGGTTTCTTTTCAGTCTTTCAACTACTTTGACGTTTCAGAGACTTAGACAGTAAATAAATGTCATTGCATTGGTTGGCCTGCTTTTGCCAGGCCTCCTCTTTTTTCCTTTATTTTTTTTTCCATTTCTTTCTTTTAAGTCTTCCAGGTAAGCAATTTTCTAATGTGGAATAAGAGTGTATAATTGTATGACAACAGCCTCAAGAACATCTATATGTATTTTTAGGAAGAGAGAAGTGTCAATTTTGAAGTTCAGCTTTACAGTCCAACGATTTCGTTTTCTCTGCTTTAATATGATTTCAACACCCAGCACTGTAAGAATAGGAGATGATTGCTGTATATTGGAAAGCTGAGATTCCATACTGCATTTTTACTTGCTAGTTTCTAGCTGTTGCTATTTTTATCAGTAATGTTGCTAGTCTGTGGTGGAAAGCATGATGAGCAGAACATGGTGACTTGTGCCTGATAATGTGTAATGTGCCTGCTCTTAGTTAATATAGTTTATCAGCTGTCTACAGTGGAAATGAGCACAAGCCTGTTTTGGTTTGGTTTTGTTTCGAATTGAAGCCATTCTTGCTGCTCTCCAGATACATTATTTGATTGAGGGAGAGACCTCTGAATGTTGTATACAGATCTACAGAGACAAAACAGGAAACCCATTTAAGTACTTTGTTCAAGGTCATGATAACCACATCCTGGGAATGCTTTGTCAGACTTCCCATAATTTTTCATAGTTTACTATGAACAACTGCAAAATTATTGTGAACTTGCAAGGAATTATGCTTATGTAATAAGCTAAGGGCTTGACACATTATTTCCCTTTCCATTCTCCTCCCACTTTTTCTTACATAAATCAGATAGACCTTTCTTAGTATTAGTTCCTGTTAATCTAATATACTTTCAATTTCCTTAAGCACTGCCCTCATATTGTACTCCTGAGTGTTTTTCTTTCTTGCTACGCCAGAATTTTGAACCTGCAAATCAGGACTTTGTGTTTAAGCAGCTGTGATTTTCATTTGGCAAACACATCTGAATATGGGATGTGTTTTGAAGGAATATGTATCAAACTGGGATGAATGCCCCTATAAGTGGCAACATTGTTAGTTCTCACAGCAGTACTGTGCAGACCATGAGCTACTAATGAGCTGTGATGTCTTTGGTCTTGAATTTACATCGAGACAGTGCAAAGAACAGGGGCATTTTCTAAGGGATGTTCTCCACATCTCATGCAGAGACTGCTCTGGGATTTCTTGAGGGTTTTTTGTGTGTATCTCAATGTCCTGTGATAAAGCTAACATTTGAAGGCAAAGTGTGTTTTGTAATTTGTATGTTTTACTAGTTCAAAGATAGAAAATGTTTTGTAATTTGAGATTTGCAGTCTGTAGAAGAAATACAGTTTGAAATTCTGTGAAACAGGTTGGTGAACAAGTAGAAAATTCAAATGTAGTACAGTAACTTGGTATTTGCAAAATGTCATCAGAAGTGGTGAAATGTTTTGATTTTTTGGTTTTGGGGGTTTTTTGTGGGCTTTTGTGGTTTTGTTTTTTATGTGGTTTGTTTTGTTATTGTTGCTTCGGGGTTTTATTATTGTTGTTGTTTTGGTTTTGGTTTTGTTTGCATGACTGATTTTTTTTATTAATGATTAAGAACCACGGAAATACCAAAATTGCATTGAAATGGATATTGTAATCCCCTGAAAAATATTACTCTGATATTTGTAAAGTATCCTTATTTATTGCTGATTTGAAGTAAATACTTAATGGTGTGTAATGAAGAACAAAAACAATAACTAAATACTTTGAGGCTTAAAAACAGGGCTTTTGTCTACACATTGCCTGATCTCTAAACTTCAAATCTGCAGCAGGTGTGCTGATCATGTCAGCTCTTTATTTAATCAGCTGTGTTATGTTCCAAGATAAATATTTAGGTTGTTGACTGAGGTGAATGCATGTAATCAGGCAGTTTTGAAGCAATGTTTAATATGAATTGACTGTAAAGATGAATGGAAGATGATCTACAGCACAACATATGTTATATTCAAGAGTGAAGTCCCGACATACTAGTTTTCAGGGTAAACATCCTTCTATTACACCATTAGTAATACTGTAAGTGACACCTTATATGATCTCAATTTTGCTTATATTATGTTAAAACTTATACTATTGGTGGAGTCTGAGAACATTAGTGAAATAGAAGATGTGGACACTTTGAATTGGTGGTATTATCTGTGAAGAGAAGTAAAATATAAATTCATTACCCTTCAGTGGATAGCTTTAAAGCAGTGTTACGCCATCAGAAAACTTTTCCTAGCATTATTTGTGAGTTTCATACTTGTAACAGGCAGGTGCATCTTTTCAGTGGACAGGGCATTGGAGAGCAAGTGGTGAATCTGAAGTCATTAGAGAAAATAAGGATGTGAGTGCCTATATGTAAAATACTGGTATGTGGCTCTACTTCTGAAGTGTGGCTAGTGTCTGCTTTGCAGTAAATTGAAAAATACACTGCTTTGTTATGAGATTGAAGCAGAAATTCCACAAAAACAGACATTGGAGTCCACTGTGAGTTGCATGTCCTATAATGCAGTCCCTTTTGGAATTGCCTCAAGGTGTTTTGGCTTCTTTCTGGAGATGACTGTCACATGCTGCAGTAGTGTTACAGTGACAAGCTCTTTCATACCGGTAAGTGGGAGACACTGCTTCAGTCTTGTAAGTCTGGGGCAACTCAAACCTCTGCCTCCCAGTCATTAGCAGGCTCTTTGGGGTAGGAGCAATACTGCTCTTCCTTAGAGGTAGATCCAGGCCAAGTTTACACTAACAATTTTTTTGGTGTGTTTATGGAGATATTTTTATTGATACAATGTAGTTCATTCTTTCAGGGAACTGATATAGTTTAGTGGAGTAAAAATTGCATTTGCTGGTGTGTGTTCCTAGTAATGGAGAAGTACGAATAATTTGCTGTATAATAGACAAGTTCTATTGTGAACCTGAGAGATCATCTGAATTCATGATAGAGTGCTGTAACCTGCTGTTTAGTGCTTTGTCTGAACACTTGTAGGTCATGCTCAGGAAGTCTGCAGGTAATGGTGAACATTTTAACTAAGTCGACTGTGTGCAGTATTCTTAGACTTGATGGTGGAGTAGGCTAAGGGTTTTCCATAAAAATGAAACATGGGTGGTGAAGTCATGAACTGAAAATAGGTTTAATGCTTCAAGACTTTGTTGTGCACACTTAAACAGTGGGTTCACCACCTGAAAATTTTATATAGAGAGCTAGTTTACTTCAGTTGTTGCTTTTGTTCTCAGAAGTGTATTTGTGTGGGGAATTGAGTGTGTATGCTTGGGGTCAGGACTCATATGGTCTTTCTCTATCTCTAGGATCGAAATCTGTTCAGAGGTGAAAGAAGTTTCATTAGGACAATATGCAGTTGCTGCTAGTTCTTCTTTCAAACAGCTGAATAGTGTAGAAAAGTCTGACATGTCTTGGACAGAAAAATTCCATATTCTCTTAGACCTGGAGAATTACTCTCTTGCATTGGAAACAGTTTGGTAAACAACTAAATTATGGCTCATCTTATTTGTAGGCGGAATGCTTCACAATAAAGGTCAACATGTGATTAGTACTATTCTTTAGTTTGTAAAGATGTAAAATGAGTAAAAAATAATCTCCTTAAATGGCCATGAGGAAACACTGATAAATGTTTCAAGGACTGTCTATTTTTTTTCTTTAATTTTTTTTCCTGTGTGGGTATGTTTCAATAGCATGTGAAGATGCAGGGTTAAACTTAGCTTGCAGGACAGCTTCTGAACTGGATGACTTGTTAGTCATCACCTTTTTAACCAGGCTTGCCGATTTCCAAAGGAGTCATGTCCTTGCATGTCATTTGGTGATATGCCCAGTATTGCAAGTGGACCCTCCAAATTTGAAGGGTCAAACTTGCGTCATAGGTGTAGAATTTATGTGTTGTATACTCACAGTGCTACTGGAATAAACCAAATGTTATTTATATGATCAATTGAATCTCTGGCACTGTATCAGAACCGGTCTGCCTTCTAGGAAAGATGGATGTTGCAGGACTCTGGAAGTTTCCACAAAAGATGCTGATCCAGATGAGAATCCTTTTTTGCCTCTAAAGGCCATTTATTGATGCTGTGTGCACACTGTGGCTGTTTCCTATGACGATAGATGGCTACACAGTAATTTCTGAATTCTGATTTAAATGAACAGTTATGTCTATTTACTCTTCTGTATTGAAATACAGTTGTGTGTATTCTAAGTTCAGATGTTACATCAAGGTGATAAATCAACAGAGAATTTTAAGGAGATACAGTTAGATTAATGTGGTTCCTAGGATAGGGTTTTGTAACAAATTATGTTAACATCAGTGTCCTTAATTACCTGACTGAAGCTGTGACTTTATTCTTACAATCTCTGTGTTCATATGCAAATTGGAATAGTCCTATACTCTCCATTTGCTAGCTTATACTCAGTAGCCGAAGTGAAGCTTAGAATCTAGGCTCTAACCTGCAATTCCTTTTCATCCAGTGGTTGTCACTCATTCCAGTCATTCACTGAGTTGTCCTTAATTCAGCCTACTTGCCTCACTAGTACCTTAATTTTCTTCTTCTTGAAACATGTGATCTAACCACCACAAGACTTTTTCTTTCTGCTGCCCGTACCGTGGTATTGCAGCATCATCAGTTGATGAAAAATTCCATCTTTATCCTTATCTTATTCACGTCTTTTCTACTTGCCCACAATTTGATTATCTGTTTATGTAGTGCTGCAGATGTTCTTTAATAGGCTTCTTGCTTCAGTCTCATCACTCCCAAATTTTATGTTGCATGAGACATTCTGTGTTTAAAATGAAAATAAATTCTCTGTAGCTCCCTGTATCTGTATTCTCCTGTTGAAATGCTGTGTTTTTACTTTTTTTTTTTAATGCTCTTATGTGTATTTCACTCTGGTTGTGGCATGTGAGTGCTTGTATTGCAGCATCCACTACTGCAATTAGGGCTGACAGTGAAAGTGGTAACCACTGGTTTTGGCTATGCTGGTTTTGGCTATTCCTGTACAGAAGTACATTTCAGTGTGCAGAGGAGACCTACTATTTGGTGCTGCAAAGGTATATTTTAGAAGTGGCAGGGGGAAAGAAATCTGGAAGGAGGATTTCTATGTTTGTTTTGGCGTGATTGGATGCAATAAGTACCAAGAAAATAACCTCTTTTTATTTTGTATTTGCATGCAAGTACTTTCAGTCTTGAAAATGTGTAACTCTGAATTAGATTAGAAAGGCCAGTAGTTAATGTCCTGACATTCTTCAGACTTCTTCTTCTGCAAGTTCTCTTGCTAGAAAGAAAGGCTAACTGTAGACATCCGGTTTTCTAGGTGTGGAGTACTAAAACACAATTGTAAAACTGCTGCACCCATTGGTTCTGATTCGGTTTTGAATTTGCAAAGTCTTGTGCAAAACAGACACATGGAAACTTCTGAACACACTCATCTGGGTTCTTGAG
This sequence comes from Grantiella picta, assembly GCA_013397955.1. Lineage (NCBI taxonomy): Eukaryota > Metazoa > Chordata > Aves > Passeriformes > Meliphagidae > Grantiella > Grantiella picta. The sequence continues at coordinate 1,120,765 of VZRM01009863.1, forward strand.
TAAATAACTCATGAAATCAGCACAGAAAAGCTGTTATGAGCAGGAAAATGTTCCCAACCTGCAAATTTGTCTTGAAGAGAAAGGCTCTTTTGCCAGCTTTCCACTTTTGACTGATAGTGCTCCAGATTCTCAGTGTGGTCATCACAGTACATGTAGTCTTGTGCTTTGTTAATGGCAAGAATATCCTTAGAGAGCGTAGCATAAACTATGAAAGCTTTAAAAGAAAATTAGAAATAAAACAAATAATTTGATTTTTTTTTCTTTTTCTCTCTTGAATAAGCAAATACTACGGGCTCCTGATCTGTCTGGAAGAAAGGCTAAAATGAGTAAAAGTGCTGATACAGGGTTTCAGGCAAAGCATTTCTGCTAAAATGTTATGGTGTTTCTGTCACAATGGAGACAAAGCATAGTTTACACATTGCAGAACCGACAACATTTGTTAAACCTTATGTTGACCATGGATTAACAATTTATGTTGCCAAAGCATGAAAATCACAGTCTGAGTAAATGCCTAAGGATGTTGAGTAGACAGGGAACAGTCAATGCAGAGACATAGGCACCAACATCAAAGACAAGGATAGAGGGCTGTGAAGCTATCAAATAAGATTCAGTGGGAATCCAGAATACAAGGAAGCAACTGGGGAGAAAATAGTAGACAGATAATGGCATCTAGCTTGGGTTTTGACAAGGTCTGGAGACAAGAAATGTAGGACAGGTTAGGGAAGAGGGGTGTTGTTTTGAATGTGTATAATTTCATACCTTGTTACTATGCCAAGTGGTTAAATTTGTAAGTTAGTGAGTATGTAGGTCCTGTTAAGGTTCCTCCAAGGATACATTTTGTTTAGAATACCTTCCTGCTTTTTTTTGTTTGGTTTTTTAAAGTATTTTTGGATGGGATTTTTTTGTTTGTTTGTTTTTGGTTGGTTTTTTTTTTAGCAGTGTAAGAACTATAGTCAGAGAATTAATTTCTCTATGTAACCTCCTAATTATGTGCTATGTCATGGCATTTTAAGTTTCTTTTTGACATATAACTTGCAGTCCACTTAGTAAATAAAATGGATTACTTATGGTAACTGTTACTTGTGATAACTGTGACTAGGCAGACAACCTAAATCCTTGCCAGAGCTATTCTAGAGGCCTTAAAAAATCCTATTAAAAGATTTTGTATGCAGATGGTAGAGAGAGGCTAAAAGAAACCCCAACAAAACAAACAAAGCACACTCTGCAGTGCATTTTGCTGCTCCCTCTTTTGCCAAGGGCAGTTTACTCTTAAGACAGCAGCTGTAGCTGAAATTTATCTCTGCTGTTTGTAAATAAAAGTAAATTTCAAAAGAATCTTGAGTTTTTGGAGTGAATTTAGGAATAGCAAGCACGAAGCCTTACGTATGTTATGCAATTATGATTATGCTAATTATAACAACATAAATGTCACAATCTTCTTGTAAATGTTAAGTTCGAAGAGTGTATTAGTTTTAAGTGTGAACTGCCAGGATCAGAATATTCAGTTTTATTGAATGTGGGTTGTAGAGTGCATAATGTGACCTTTTAGCACCTCTAACTACTGATTATTGAATAAAATCTAGAGGAGTTTGACTGTTTAGAACCTACAGTGAATTTACTGTTTGAATTAAAACTATTTATCACATCTGTAAAACTATGTTTATCACATCTCTAAGTGGAACTTCCCTAATAAAAGATGGCAAAATTGGCTTGGCATTCCCTAATGTGAAGTCAGACTACTTAGAAAACGGAATTTTTTTAAGCGTGACACCTGTAGGATTTAGTTTACCCAATACTTGGCTTTCTCATGGTAGTATTTGAAAAGGTTGCTTTGTGCTTGTGAATTATCAAAAACCGAAGTCACGAATACCAAAAAATCACCTTGCTAATATCATGTAAGTTACATGCTATTGCACTTGTTTTTCTTCTTTTAATTTAAAATATGCAAAATACATACTGGAGATAAAAGCTGTTGACATTTCATCCAGCCATTCTGTTTAAATTCAGTACTGACATTTGCTACCTTGTCAACAAAATCTTGACGATTCTTCAGGGTCTTAAGAGAAAAAAGTAAATTCAAAATTTGAATAGGTTACCCCTTATGTTCTGTCCCTGGAGAGAACTGTTTTGTAGTCTCCCTATATCAGTCTCCTTTTCTTCCTCAAGAATTTAAAACAGTGTCTGCAGTTTTTGGATCTTAGTCAATATATCTGAAGATTTATTATTTGGGAGCCCGTTCAAAAACCTTGTCTTCGTGACTGTGTACTTTTAAAAGTAGCTATAAATCAGTATTTTTGTTATAACAAATTCTGACAGGGTGGTTAATTTTGTATTACAGCTAATGCTTATTCTGTTCCTAAAACCTTTTTGCCTAGGTGGCTGTTTTTAACAGACTTAAGTTATCTTAGAAATGTGTACATACGTGAGAATTTTTACCTCATGAGCAGCAAACTGTCTGAATTGCTTCCAACTACCTGTTTATACTTCTCAAAAGGCCCTCCAGTGCTGAGTATTTCAACCTTTAAAGTGTACAACTTTCCTTTCTGGCACCTAGCAATACAGATGAAAGATTTCTTCAATGAAATGTTAAGCTCAGCTGCCGTATGGCATGTAGAAAACTGTTCTTTAAGCAGCAGTTTATTGCCTCGTTTCTACGTGCATAGTTCTTGTTCAACCTGCTGATAGTGTTTGAAAACCTAGGGACTTTTGAAAAGTTTAACCCTTTATCCTTCCTGGAAATCAGGTTGCTGAAAGGTAGCTGTGGAAAACTACAATAAGAGATATTGTCAATTTCATACCATTAATTTCTGTCTTCTGTTAATAAAGAGACAAGTGAAAACAACCTCTTTTGTGGATAAATATTTATAAATTTCTGGATAAATTAAGTATTTTCTGGATAAAGAATTATTTGTTGCTTTAGCTTCTGTGGAGGCATTTCTTTTGGAGTCTTACGTGAACCTTACTCTTTAAATCTTTTGACCAATCTTCTTCGACTATCTTGATACTTAAAGATGGCTCCTGCTGTATGTAAATGCCCTGTAGAATAATTTTCTGCTTTTTTCTATTATGAACAGACAATTAAAGTGTTAACCTCATCTCTCTCTTCTCACACAAGAGCTCCAAGCGAGAGTGGAAGCCTCTGGAAGACCACAGCTGCACAGATGTACCATGGCTGCTCTTATTCATCCTGTTCTGCATAGGAATGGTGAGTAAAACTCAGAGAATTTTGTAAATGTTATGTAGTTGAAAAGTTTAATAAAAGTTCATAAGAAAGGAATTTTAAAACCTGTCAGTTACTTAATCTGGAAAAGATGGTAAAAAACCAAACCTCCAAGAGCTGCAGATTAGTGAAAACTAAAGTGCACTTCTTTTCATCTAGTTTGGTTTCACAGACCTGTGTTTGATGTTGTTCTTAAACAGAGAATGTCAGTAGCTGTCTTGTACTGCTGTGTTGCAAGCAGTTGTCCTTTGGGTTGGGACTTGCATGCTCTCAGCTTTCTTATCTGATGTCCCTTGGTCTCTGTGGTTTGGAATAATTCAATGAAAAATTTCTTCTACTTTCCCCAGAGTGTTTTTCAATGGTTGGGCTTCAAATGAAAAAATTATGATTATTTAAAATCATACTAATTACATTGTCACTGTAATCTTAAAAACTTAAACTGATTGTCACTGAGTATCTTAAAATAGCTAGAAGCACAATGCTTCCTGAAAGAAGTAGTTCTCTTTTGTGTTTGTTTTTTTCCTGGTTTTGTTGATGTTCCTTGATTATTCGGTTATGCTTACCTATTCTTCCAATTAAAAATCAGATTTGTGTGCATGACTGTCCCAGATTTTCCTGCCTAAGCAGTATAATATACAGAGCAATCATCTGACTGTGTCACCTACCTTGTTAGTTACTGTTATAAGAGATTTCACTTGCAGGGTGAGCCACCCACATTTTCACTGTTCCTTGCCAACTTCATTACCTGTTGTCATCACCTCATCTGATCCTGCCGCTGCCATCTGTTACTCCATGCATTTGTCTCAGCTGTTTATTCTGCTTCCGCTTCTCAAACCTTAGCCTGCCTCACATGTGAAAACAGTTCCTTTGTGATAGTGGAATGAGCTGGTGGTTCATGTCTCCCTGTCAGAGGTGTGCTCTTTGGCCCAGAGCTTTTGGGCCACTCTCTTGTTTGCAGAATCACTGCCTTGATCTTGGTTTTGCTTGTGAAATATCTCTGGAAGTTCACAGCAAGACCTGACTGCTTGTGGTATTTTCCACATTACCTGGTGTAGTGGGTTGACTTGGCTGGGTGCCAGGTACCCACTAAGCTTCTCTATCACTCCCCTTCCCAGTGGGAGGGGAAGATAATAACATGAAGAAAACTGGCAGGTGAGATAAGGCAGTTTTATTGCAATGAAAGGAAAGAAATAAGTGAGAGTCTGTGCATGCATAAGTTAAGAAGAAAAGTCAGTTTCTACTTCCCATCAGCAAGCGATGGTCAGACACCTCCTGGGAAGCAGGGCTTCAGCACGTGTAATGGTTCCTCTGGGAGACAAACATTGAAGAATTGTGAATGCCCCCCTTTGTTTTGATTTTCGTCTTAAATATGTTGTTACAGAGGCGTCACCAACATCTCCAATTGGCCCAGGCTAGGCCAGGGGCACATCTATCTTAAGACCCATCAGGGATTGGCTCTGCTGAACGTGGTGGAAGCTTCTAGAAGCTTCTCACAGAAGCCACCTCTGTAACCCCCAGCTACCAAAACCCAGGCCGTGCAAAACTAACACACGTGTTCTGGGCCACCTTACTTTGCCTCTGTTTCTTTCCTGCGTTTAAAACCAGCATCTGAAACCACAGTGGCCTTGACCTGATCACTTGCTTTAAGAGGATTTCTTTAAAAGAAACTTGTGTTAGATAAGCCTCTTCATTCTAGCTCATCTTTGAAAGCACGTAACTTAAAGGAAATAAAATAATTTGAAAGCAAGAAAATCTGGATTGTATGGAATTCTCTAAGAAGCATATCAATCGTTGACAACTCCGTCTCTGCTTGTAGCTCTCCTTCACTGCCTGACCTTGCCCACTTGCTGACCTCTCCCTTCTGCTTCATGCCCTTTTGCTGACAATATGACTCTCAAAAAAAACACCTCCAAGAGTCTTAACAATGCTTGTATAATATCCAGTGCTAGATGTCTGAATCCTCTTTTAGCTTCCATTCAATTTTATTATTGCACAATAGTTCTCTCTGATGATCCTTGTCTTTCCTTTTCCAGTCTGAAAGAATTTTTAGACAAGCTCTGCTTAGAAACCAGTTAATAAAACTGACTTTTCCCAGCTGTCAAACAGAGTATTGCTAAACTGTGGGCTTTTTTTTATTCTTCCAGGGTTTTATCTGTGGCTTTTCAATAGCTACAGGAGCAGCTGCGAGACTGCTTTCGGGATATGACAGTTACGGAAATATTTGCGGACAGAAAAATGTCAAGGTGGAGGGAATAGTCAACAGTGGTCTGGACCTCACACACAAGAAGTAAGTATGTGATTCAATTTTTGCATTCTGTAAACCAGGAAAGGCAATACCTTTCTTCCTTTGAGAGTGGTTTTAAATAAAGTGGGAAGAGGGATATGCTAACTCATTCCTACTTGTCCTTTGACACTTTTCTCACCTAGACAGCAATATTTTGTAACATCTGGCAACATTAGACTACATATTGGCAGATATACAACATGAATGCAGCTAAGACTTTGAAGAACTACTTTCTCTCAGTATCCATGTCATGTAGGATATTGTATTAGGCTGCTGAAAAGTCTTGTTTGTTAAGAGTTTTAGGTGTGACAGGTATTCTCAGATTTGGGAGCAGGCCTTTGATATCAATGTAGCAATGGTTTGCTTTTGATGTTATATGCTCAGTTTCTGCCCCTAGGTGTAGGGGAAGATGAGATATATCAGGCACATTAAAATAAGACTTCAAAATTCAAGCTGTAGGCAGAATATATGTAAGTTACTTGTGGAGAAAATGCACAAAACCTTAGAGGTGCACACTGCTCTGATTAAGCAGTATCCTGTTAGAACTCATACTTAAAGTTCAGGTCCTTCCTATCTGTTATACAGGAAAAAATCACACCGCAATAGTAGTACTGGAGCAGCAGCAGGAATTCTGTTGAAAATCTCTGAATATCTGTTGAGGCCTGTGTGTCAGTCAGTGCTCAGAGTGCTTCTGCACAACTTGGGTCACTTAAGAAAATGAACTGTTTACCTTAACCATGGAACAGTGGTATTAACTGACAAAAAAGAGTGTTTCTTTCATTGTTGCTGACTTCAGGGAACTAAAAAGTTATTAATTTCTGAGTATGATATCCTTTTGCTTCACACTTTTCAATTAACGGAAAATTGATGATTTTCTTAAATTATTTTGGAAGCATGCTTTCCTGACATCTGATTATTTTGAGTTGCTGTTCTAAAGACTTCTAAATATCTCTTTTAAGATTTAATGTGGCTAGATAATTGGTGGTTACCAGAAAGATTTGAGCTAAATAAAATGCCTGGAACTTTTTACAGGTATCTTTTGTCAGAAAAATAATTTCCTAATATAATCCCACCTTTCAAAAATGTTGACAGGCTTAAAATTTATGCAGCATAATTTTCCTATTTTTTTACATAAACATTTTAGCACTTTCTAAACCCATGTGTATTCAGTACAAAATTAGGATTCTAGTGTTCTGAGAGAAAATGCAATTTTTCAAATCATAATTTTAAGTTTACCTTTAGAAAGAAATGGTGTCTGAGTTCATGTGAAGGTAGAGAAATTCAGATATCTTATTGAAATGTAATAATTAATACTGTGATATTCTACATGTGACATAAATCAGGCCATCATGTGGGGAAACATCTACCACTAAGTGATTTCCTCTTGTAAATATAAGTTCAAAAGAGCAAATGAAAAAAAAGAGACTGTTTTAAACACAGCTAATTGACAGAGCCTGTTGTTTTTCAAGGAGAGTTTTAATAAGGTTCAAAAGAATTATGTTATTCTTACAAAGATATCATGGCTTGAGGCATGACCTAAGTAAGTTAATTGATACACACATATCAGTGTGCATATCATCTCTATTTGGTTGAGAGTAAACCTTCTACTAAGGCAGATTATTCTTTAACTCTTCGCATGAAGTGCCTAGTACAGTCCAGGGTATGCAGTTTTGGAAGAGATTGGTTCTTATGTAAGTGAGCGATCCTTCCTTCTCTCACACCCCATAGTTTCTTCTGAAAAATTGCCAAGCAAATTTAAAAAGCTATCTGCTTTGCATCTGTCTCTAGCAGATGGAGTTCCTACAGTGTCTGAGGTGGAGTTCATGGGAGTATTTAACGCTATTTTTATAGGAGCACTTTGCAGACAGACTGTAAAAATAAACTTCTCTGCATGCCTGTACATTTCAGTTTGTGTAGAGAAAGAAAAGACTTTTAAGCTCCACAAATGGGGCTCTGGAAACATGAAGTTATTCTCATTTCATTTTGCTTGCAGGGTAATTCCATTTTGATTTCCCAGTCCAAGGGCTGAAAAGCTAAATCATCTGTAAAAATAACATTTTCTTCCTTGTATATGACAGCAACCCATAGGCACTGTCATGTGGAAGTGAAATTGATGTGGTCTGTGTGGGTATGGAAATCTGGGTGGTAAGGGCAAAGAGCAGAGTCCTACAGGTATATGACTTGCTCTGTGTATATCAGATATGCTGAAACCAGTGAGATGAAATGTTGAGAAGGAGAATTTTACAGACTGGTCTCATGAACAAAGAGTGGATCAGGCATCTTTTTATTTTTACAAAGAAACCATAGCACACTTTAATAGTCTGAGCTCCAGAGTCAGACAGGATTATACTCTAGCCCTGGCAGTGAATTCTAATTAAACCTATCTGCTTCAAGTAAGCTCCTTGCTTTACAAGGTAGTTATAAGGAGGTTTAAAAAAATGACCTTTTTTTTGCAAATAAATTATGACCATGGCCACCAAATGTAGGTCCCTGAAATACTAGTTCAGTCTGGTTTTTGATCACCAATGCATTGTTACTTGGACAGAATTCAGTACTGTCTACTCAAGTACCAGGAGATGTGGATGTGATCCTATGGGGAATAGTTAGGGTGGCATCCCACCTGAAAACATGCCTTTTACCCCAGGAAATGCTTGGATTTTAGGTAATGGGAAAACCTAGGAAGGGTTTGCAGCATGCTCACAGAGAATTTGGTTGAGTGAAACTGTATATGCCCTACTTTAAAGAAATGTTTGACAATAGACTCTCATTTCCATTAGGTGGCACAGATCAATTATGATACTGGTAGCTTGATCTATGTGCCTTGAAAAAAGAGAACCTGAACAAAGAAATCCCAGGAAGTTATTTTCCTTGCAATCTAAACACCCTATCCCTCACATGACAGCCTGGACCAGCAGCACTATTAGTGTCTGGAGTGGTCTTGCTTTCCATCGGTTTGCTGTTGTGTTACCAAGTGGTTGCCATGTGGTCATCTTCACACCCTCTTAGGTTGGTTTTTTTGGGGGTTTCACTTCGTTCTGTACTCCACATTGCAATATGATAATTACAGTTCCTATACCATGCCTTATTAGGCTAATACTTAAGATGGTAGCTTTGTCTAGTCTAACTATTATAAATGTTCTGATCTCTAGCTCTAGGTTTCACCTTATTGCCCTATAGTTATCTGAAAGAAGGTTGTAGATGGGGAAATCAATCTCTTCTCCCTGGCAACAAATGACAGGATGACAGGAAATGGTCTCAGTGCAAGGAGAAGTTTAGATTGAACATTATGACAAATTCCTTTACGAAAAAGTTGTCAAGCCCAGGGAAGTGGTTGAGTCACCATTCCTGGAGGTATTAAAAAGATGTGTAGATGTGGCACTTAGGGACATGGTTTAGTGGTGGACTTGGTAGTGCTGCGTTTATGGGTAGAGTAGATGATGTGGAGGGTCTTTTCCAACCAAAACGATTCTATCATTCTAAATCTACCTTCTTTTAGTTTAAAGCCATTCCCCCTTGTCCTTTCACTATTTGCCTGTATGAAAAATCACTTTCTCTCATTTACAGAAGCCCCCTATAAGTACTGGAAAGGTGCCGAAAGGTCTCTCCGCAGCCTTCTCTTCTCCAGGCTGAACAGCCCCAACTCTCTTTGCCTGTCTTCATATGCTCCAGCCCTGTCACCATTTCATGGGCCTCCTCTGCACTCAGTGTAATGGGTTCATGTCTTTTCCTGTACTGGGAATCCCAGAGCTGGGTGCAGTGTATAAGGTGGGGGACCCCTCTGAGGGCAGAGTAAAACTTGCTTTGTTAGTTATGCTTCTTTTTATGAATCCCCGGATGCAGTTGGCTTTCTGGGCTGCAGGTGTACATTGCCAGATCATGTCCAATTTGTCATGCACCAGTACCTCCAAGTCCTTCTCTGCAGGGCTGATACTTCATAAAGATGCATAAACGTGCATATGTTGTGAGTCTGCTTTATTGATTTTCAAATAGCAAACATATTTTCATTTGCAGTGTTGGAGCATCTCTAACAATATGATTACTTTGTTTACATCAGTCTTTGTATTCCTAATATAAGTTATTTTCTTCTTAGGCTATTAGTCTATTGCTGATTGCAAATAACTGAAATTGCAGCACAGAGCATGTAAGTACAGTCTTCTAGGGAGAAAAAAAAACTTGTTCTGTGGTGACATAGAAGTTTTCTGCAGTAAAACCATCTATTTTCTTTAAGTAAGCTTTATAAACAAATATAATTTTTTTTCCTGTAATGCTGGTGCCTAGAATTTTGGCTCCTGTTTTAGCTGCTAGAAATTTAAAAAAAAAATTACTTCTATCTTCCTAGGCCATGGATTGAAGCCACAGGTTTGATAGCTTGGAGTTTTCTGTGCAGCTCCCTTAGTATTGTCAGAACTGTTTCTGTACCATTCAATGCAGTGTTTGAATTATATGTGTCTGTTGAAGGCTATGCCCACACTTCTGTCAAAACTGCATGTGATGTTATAATTGCATTGTATTTCTAAACTTCCAGGTCTGAGTTAAAATTGTAGTGCTTATTTTACAAAATATTCTGGCAGTTAAAATGATAGCTTGACCCTTGAATTGAAGTCACTGTAGAAGCAGACTGAGTTCTGTCTTGCCAATGGTGACATCCCTGATTTGGTTTTTGGACATTGAGAGGACCCTGCTGCTCAGGAACTGGAGTTCAGCCCTATGGCTCCCAGAACCCAGGGTCTCTGCCTAGGCTGAGGGATATAGATGGACAGTCACATCTGGGACATTGATGCAGCTGGTTACACAGACTGGCAGCGAGAGGGTGCTGCCTTCAACAGTGGAGCTCACAAACACAGGCACAGCCACCCATGTCCCATCTCCTCATGGGCTGACAGTGGCAGAAGGCCACTAGTGTAGGCACATACTTGACACTTTGCAGGTTCACAGGCTCACATACGTTTGTGGATTCTCCAAGTACCAGCACAGCACCTCTGCCCACCCAGCACCCCTGCCTCTTATCCACCTCATGGGTTGCCCCTACTCAGCAGCTGATCCAGCATGGTGCTAACTAGCAAACACTCACACACTTATTCCACAGGCACCCCACACCCACAGTTCCCCCCAGATAACACCACAGACCCTCTGCCCACCTGACACCTCTGCCTGAGCCCAGAGTTCACTACTCACCATCTGGTACAGCTTGGAGTTTGCTGGTGAGTTATACCCGGAGTTGGACTCAATGATTCTTGTGGGTCCCTTCCAACTCAGGATCTTCTATGAGTCTACAACTTGCATAGACCTCTTCTGGGGAAGGTACACGTGCTCAGCCCTGTCAACAGCCAGCACCACAAGGGTTGTGACCACTTATGTTGAGTCTCTCACCTCTGTAGCTGCTTTTTATTTGTAAACACACATTGTTCCCAGTCCTGCAGTTTATTGTCAAAACCCCTCCCTGCCACTGTAGTGAGACCCCACTCACTTCAGTAGCTCACACCACAGACCTGGGGCACCCAAACCCCTGATCTGATTCCAGCTGCTGGCACCAAATCCCTCACACCCATGACAGTCCTGCCAGTAGCTGGCAGTTAATCCCTGCAGCACTTGCAGCATCTATGCACATGGGATAGAGACTAGAATTACGCAGCGGGAGAGTTAAAAGCTTTAGTAATAGGACAAGACAGACTGCAGTGATCAGGTGCTGAGATCAGTCAGATATGTACTAACCAACATCAACTTGCAAGCAACTGTTTGCTTTCACACCCGTTTTTGTCTGCTACCCAGTCCCATGCACATTCCCTCAGCAGCTGGGACAGTCCCACTGAACCCTCCTACATTCTGCACCTATGAGTTTGCATCCCCAGCCACAAAGTCCTTGTCTGCAGTTTCTTGATAGCCGATGAACTTCTGTGATTGACTGGGTTTGTTTCTGATTATTGTTTTTATTAACATTAAGTGGCCAAGTTTTATGTCTGAGTGTCTCCTTTCTTATCTCAATTTGGCAAGGTGCTTAGCCAGATAGTCTTACTGAAAAATAATAATTTTCATAATCCACATCTCTGTACCAATTGGGTTTGTTCCCATCCTAGTGTCCCTTGCCACATCAGTCATGTTTGAACCCTGTAGGTTCTTGTTTGTAGCTCCTTTGACCAAACACCCTCAAAGGAGTAGGCACTCTCCTTCCATGTACCCTTTTTGTATGGAATAGCAACTAGAGGAACTTGTCCTCATGAAGTGGAAGCTCTAACAGGAGTGTTCAGTTAAGAGAGCTATTGTATGTCTTGGTATCAACTCAGGAGTATTTTCTCTGATGTAAGGGAACACTTAGTGCTTGCATGCAGTTACTTTGGCAGTGTCTGCGGGACAGAATTTTCATGTTTACACTTGTTTCTCAGACTTCAGTGGTCTATGAAGTCCCAAGATGTGTAGTGTGTAATAAGTAAAAAAGAAATAGGAGTGGATGATTTCACCGAGGTGTTGACAAAGAAAGGGAATGTTTTAAGAATGCAAGTAATTTATTAACATGTTGCAGTTGATTTAGATGGCATGAGTTTTGATGGACTTTCAAGGAAGACTGTACTATGTAGTAATCATTCTTGTGCACTGACACTGGGCAACAGGACAGTAAATGGCAATCAGCATATAAACTGAAGGTGTTCAGGCAGGACATAAATGCATTCTAGGAGACAGCATGTGGTCTACTGATTACAAAACGAATTCCCATCATGAAGGCTGCAAAAGTAGAAAAGGCATTTTATATGGCAGACTGCTGGTGTTTTCATATGATGATGTTAGGTAATATGAAGAGAATATATCAATGCTTAGTGTATCACTGGCATTGTAGGGATTTAAAACTTGTTAAACTTTCAAGGAGAAAAGCATCTGTATTATACCATCAGTGGAAATCCTGTAGGGTTTGTGTTTGTCATAAAATGTATATAGGCACGAAATGTTAGCTAAGACTCTATAATACGTATTTCATACATTGGATTTTTAAATGATACTTATTGTGGAAAGTTAGAAAAAAGAATCTCTTTAAAATACCACACTTAAACATTAGGTAGCTCTACTTGAAATATGTGAAGGATTTTTATATCTAAGTAAATACTAAAGTAATCTGTTCAGTTATGGTGTGGAAAATCAATCTAAACTAAAAAGCTGTTCTTAATTACTGGTATTATTACTGGCGTATTCATTAATCTAGCCATGGACCTTTTCCTTTTTGCAGCAAGAGTGATTTTATTTGGTCTGTTGGGTCTTTTTGGAAAAAAATTGGAAATCTCAAAGTCAAGTGTAGGGTTGGAGTTAAGGTTTGTGAATGTTTGGACTCATCTGTGAAGGCACATTGTAGGACTGCTGCTGTTTTTATGAGTAGCACCATTTGAATAGACTGGAATCAGGTAGAGTTAAACACCCTTTCTGTGTGATCCAGAGGTATATAAATACCCATACATTTGTTGTGAATATGTTGAGTACGTAAATTCTTTTGATCCACACAGTTATAATATTATCAATTTTTTTGTGTTTCTGGGTAGACTGAATCACTCAGTCTTGACTGAATCCCATAGTCTAAAATTTTGTTCAGTGTAATTGTTAATTAGAAAGAAGTAATTCACCTTTTCTTCTTCCCTAGGTATGTATTCTTCTTGGATCCATGCAACATTGATCTAGTACACCAGAAGATTAAATCTATTGCCTTGTGTGTATCAGCTTGCCCAAGGAAAGAGCTGAAAACTCTGGCTGATGTTCAGAAATTTGCAGAAACTAATGGTATGAAAAAAATAGGTTTGTTTTTGTTCATATACCAGATGTTTTCATAGGGTCTAAAAAAAGACTCATGCATTAGCTGAACTAAAAATGAAATAAGTATTAAGAAATACGAATAGAAATAACATGCCCTTTTCATTAAGCTAAAACTGTATGCTACTGTTCCATCATGTCTTGGGCAGTTTTGAAAGTTTGTTTTTAAAACAGGAGTACAAAGTGTAACAAGAATTTGAGGGAATGTCTGACTATAGGATGTGTTCTCAGCTCGTAAGGAAATGATCTGACATTGCTGCTTAACAATAGTGCTGTTGAAATGTTCTCATGTTCATGGGGTTAGTGAGAGCCATGCTATGTTTAATGGCACTTGTGGCACAGAGTGGGGCTGTGTGTGTGAAAATATTCCTGCTTTTATTTACTGCTACAGTGCAGTTCCTGTTTTGTTTTGTTTTCTTACGCTTTTCTTTAAAAAAGAAGCATAAAGGAAACTGACTGCATTAACAATATTATACCTTGTCTTCCTTAAGAGCAGTACTTTTTCTCAATATTAGTTGTAGTTGTAATACTGACGTTACTAGCTCAGTTCCTGTTTTAGCAGTCTGTGGAATAAAATGCATGAGAAGTAACCAATCTTTGGACATACAAGAGAAAGTAAAGATAAAGATGTAATTTGAGGATATTGCAGCATTTTTTAGCTATTCAAGTGGGAACATTTTCCTAATGTGTGGGAACAGTCCTAAACTTATCTTTTAAAATGATGCAGTAATATTTTTTTGTAATGTACTTAAATAAAAATGAGTCAGTCTGGATGACCCAGTCCAAAGCAGTGGAACTGATTACTTTTCATAAAAGGAACTGAAATATTTGTTTTTGTACTAACACCGGTTAAGTGAGTACTTCTTACTTGAAAGCAGAGCGAGTTGAAGTGTCCCTGGGTCACTGTTAGTGCCCTTGGTCTCCCACTGCACTGTGCCTGCAACATGTGGGTGCCTGACATCTGAATCAGGAAGCTGAACTACCATGAGGCATCACAGCTTTCATGGAGCTGCACAAACAGCTTCCTCGTGTGATCTGTGAACCATTGTTGATTACAAGTGAAAATAGTCAATATCTGCGGTTGCATTCTTTACTCCTCTGAGCATGCTGTGTTTTTCTTAACTAATGCAGGCCAGTTCGTTTTAAGTATGGAGTGAAGGTCATTTGTGGTGGAGTTTAAGTACCTCTTGAAGTAATGGAATTCAGCCATGTCTTTTTTTATGACCAACATTGTTTCTGTGTTTATAAGTCAAATATCATATTAATTGTCCCTGGAACATGTTCAGTATAGCTATCTTTTAAAGTATGACAAAAACCAGTCTTCCCAAAACATGCTGAGCTACGTCTTGTTCTCATGATTCTTTGTTCTATGTTTTCCTTAGAACTTTAGATCTAAAAACCTAAAGATAATTTTTTTAAAAACTAATATGACAGGCAATTTTTTCAGTTTCTAGAAGCTTGGTCAAATGTATGAAACCTGGTTCTGAAGCAGAAAAAAAAATCACGAATGAGTTCAATTCCTAATTTTCATTATATGATATTTGGCTAATCAAAAACAGATATTACACCAAATGGAGCTTTCCTTTGTAGGTGAGGTCTGTGCAGGACTGACATCACACTGTTCAAAGCATTATCATCCTCATGGTTATATTTCTGCTTAAATGTTCCCCAGCCTATGGAATTTCCAAAAAACAGTTTGCAGCAAGTGAATGGCCTAATTATTGAGTATCTTAATTGTTGCATATATATAGTAAAAGTTCAAGTGGATTGAGCCTTTTAGTAGAGGAAGAACAGTGAATTAGTACCAGAACTATGGTGCTCAGTAATGAGAATAATTTTTCTGAGCTCCACTTTGTAACTGTCATAGTGGACTTAAAATAATTAATACTAGGATTATGTTTGGTAGTCTGTTTTAAATGACCATTGACTCCACTGTAGAAATAATAATAAAGAAATCTGAGGATCTCGAACATGACTGCACAGAGCTTAATTGCAATTTCTGTGTTTGTGATGATATATAGTTAGAATACAGAGTTCAGCTGTCAAGTTCTGAAGAAGGAGGGCAATTTGTGTTCGGTTTTGTGATAATTGGTGCTGAATTTCCTCACATTCATAACTTCTAACATTCAACAAGAAAACCATCTTAATGTTTTAAATATATAGGTAAAGAATGCAGTCAACTCTTAATTTTGCTCTGTTGAGTCTTTCTGAAAGCTTTAACCCTTCTTTCATCCTGAAAACAGCAATTGTCTGGAGACAGACTGTATAGGTTGTTGCATGTGCTTTTGTAGAGCTGGCTATTTTCACCTGGCTCATATGCCGTCCCCAAAATCACCGTACTTGTCCATGCACCTTGAAATTCTTTATTAAATTACTGCCTAAGAACCCTTCCACAACCCAAAGAAATCACCTGATGTGCCTCAGCTGCCCGTCAAGAGGTCGTGTGGTACGTTCAGATAAATGTATTTTTCAATTGAATAATCTTTCTCAAGAGCTGTAACATGTAAAACATACTAAAACATCTTTGTACTGACCAGTGATTTTATCAATACCATATATGATTTTCCAGCTAGCTTAGCATTTATAGTATTTTTCCTAAAGAGAGACAGGCACTTGATTGCCTCAACACAACAGGACAGAACTGCCAATCCCAAAGTTTCAGAACAATTATGGCGGAGCTCGTGTTTATTGTGCACTTCTGCAAGTGATATTATAAATAAGAATTCAGGGCAGGGAAAATGCTTGCTTGAGGCAAGAAGACTGTTTCATGACAAAGCAGCCTTTTAGCTTTCTGAATCAGTAATGATGGACTTGTTCTTCTGCTGTAGTTTGGGAAAAGGAGCTGATTTTGTGAATAACAGAGCACCATCAGGGCAGCAACTTCATTCCCACCCCTACCTCACTTGCCGTCTCACAGTCAGGTCCTGCATTTGCAGTACCTTCCTGTCAAAGAAGAGAAGAAGCCCATCCCCTACAAGGCCAGGCTGACTTTAAGAAAACAAGAAAGCATGTACTTCCAATCTGTTCAGAATAATTGACATCCAGAAAACTGGAACCAACTTGGACCTTTTACAAGAGGAAGAAAAAGGAAAAGAGAAAGCTGGGCACTTGACCACTCAGATGTTTGACGTATACAGAGGTTCATGTTATGCAGGAATATTCTGGAGCAACTCCTGGAAGTGACACAAGAAGGTGCAGTGTTACCTGAGAATGGTTGTAATGCTGTTCTCAAACAACTGTAAGAGTACTTGAGTTTGTAGAGCTGTTGATTGGACACGACTGAGCATGTTATATGTTGTGAACTGACTGCTGTTGTTCTCCACAGGATTTTCTCACCTGGCAGAACACCTCATGGCACAGAGTACTTGTGATTAAATGTTTTTGTTGGTCTTGGCCCTGAAAAATTGATGTATTTTGAGTAGTGTGACTGAAAGCTGTTTTTCCCAGAAACCCAATTGATGCTTCAAAACTTAATGTCTATGAAATATTTCAGTGATGTTTTCAAGGAGTCGCCAAAGCATTTTGAAATATCCTTGAAGACATAATTAATCTATGACTGTGCCAAATGAATAATGAAATGTCTTTACTAATGAGAAACCGTAGACAGGTGACCATAATTTCTGTTGTGTTTAATTCAGTGATAACTATAGTGTCTGCTCAATGTGGGAACTACTATCCCTATTTGTTGTGTAATTATCTAGTTGCATATTTGGGAACCTAAAATGAAATTTCTGTTTTGCAGCATGTTGGCAGGCATCTGTGTTGTTAAAATTCTGTAGCTAGACCAGACTAGTTGTGGTCTGGGTGGACACAGAGCCAGAGGGAAAGCTTCATTAAGTTTGCTACAGAGACTGACCTGAAAGAGATCAATAAAGGAAATCAGTCTGGCTAAGTCAGAGCAGGTGATATCTCTGAGCTATTAGAAGGAACCACAGGGGAAACAAAAAAGATTTTTCTTTTGTCTGAAGATAATGACATCTTCATGTCTACTGGTCAAAGTACATCTTTGCTGTTCCCATTGACACTTGCCTCAAAAATAGCTGTTACATGGGTCACTGCTAGCTTCTGACATCTTTCATCTGCTCTGGTTCCCCCTGCCTTTGTTTTCAGTGAAAGTATGCCGTTTAAAACTTAATCCTCTGCTAATGATTTTCTTGAAGTGTGTTGTACTGTGTTAGTTACAGGTATCTTACGCTTACAGCAATTCTGCACCCATAAATCTTTGGAAACCTGGGTGTGTTAATGTTGCGTGTCATTGTTTTTATTGACTAGAGGAAAAGTACACTATGAGCCCTTTTGAGGTATAGAGTCATCAAATGCTACTCTACCTTGTTACCAGAACTGTCCGTCAGGGTTGCCTTATGTTGAAAATGTATCCTCTAGTTAGAATTAAATTATTTCCTCAACTGAAAGTGACAGCATGTGGAGTCCTCCAGTAACATGTTGTTATTGATTACATTAATAAACTGTTTGGAAAGGGGAAAAAACAGTGAGGTTATAAGTCTTATTGTGACTACTGAATTATTTAGAATTCTATGGGAAAAAACCCTGCTATCAATTCCAGTGGAATAAAATTTCAGATCAAAAAGAATGCCCCCAGAATGAAGGTGTGGGAAACCATTGTTATGCGTATAGTGTTTTAATTGAAAATGGCTATTGGTACTTGGGGAAGAGATTGTGAAACTACCAAGGATTGCAGGAGGATTTGGTCGGAGGCACAGCATTGTCCAAAAGTGTAATGTTTATGAATTGTAAAGAGGGACTGCATTTTGTGTAAACTCATGCTTTGTTGGCATCATAAAGGCTATGATCTAGTCCTTTCTTGACAATACTTTTTTAAACCTATACACAAACATACGCATATGTATATTCTTACCATGTGTTCACATACCATATGTATATACATGCTGAGAAGGGAAACAGGGATTATCATAATAAAAGGACCAGTGTTTGCCTCTAAAAGAGAAAACTGTCAGGAAGAATAAGGTCATTAAAAGCAGGAGTAGCTTAGAGAAGGATGAAAAATTATTATTCCTTGATCTCATAACCTGAGTAATGTGAAAGTAGAGATCAAAAATGAAATCCATAAGCATCAAAGAGCCAGATTTTTCTTCACAGTCGTTATAGTTAATTTACAAAACTTATTGCTATGAGGATATTTTAGATACGAAAATATTAACTCTTAGAATAGTACTGCTTGGATATTTAGTTAGTAATGAAGAATATCCCTAAGCTTTAAGGGGTGCAGAGCTAAAGATGCAGTAGGAGAAACACTGCTACTCAACTAGATGGATTCTTAATT
Organism: Grantiella picta; assembly: GCA_013397955.1. NCBI lineage: Eukaryota > Metazoa > Chordata > Aves > Passeriformes > Meliphagidae > Grantiella > Grantiella picta. Next base: position 1,139,356 of record VZRM01009863.1, read on the forward strand.
TGATTCCAGAGTAGCTGGTTTTGTTTAGCACTGGAAGAAATACAAGTGGAGGAATAGGTAAATTCATATTTAATATTTTAATATTTTCGACTTTCTGTACTGTTAATAGGAGAAAGTGAAGAATATTGTCTTTTTGAAAAATTACAGCTCACTATATATGTATATATAAATTCTGAGTCCAGGTTATTTTTTTACATATTCTTACGTATAACATCAAGTTGTAATATCTGTCACAGTACATATTTGTGGTCTTCAGTTCTAGAGAGGCTTTTGACGATCTGGCTAGTGGAGTTTTGTGATGGATCTTTCTTGGAACATTCTTGCAGGCATTGGAGAATGCTTACTTTTACTTCAGTCCCATATTTATTTATAAAAGCAACTGTAATTTCGCCTGCCCTTTGAGGCTCATTGTTTTAAAGAATCGGTGATATGTGTCTCTGCAACAAGTATACATATCTATGCTCTATAAGTGTAGATATGTGTAAACCTTACTTATCTTCATTTAAAACACACACTGTTCTTCTGGAAGGCATCAGTGGACAGATCTAGAGAATGAAGCTTGCTTTTTTCACTGGGAACAACTCTGTCACATTAATTTAAGAGGTCCTAACTGTGAAGTTGTCTGTCCTATGCATTTTTGCTCATCACTATTTTGCTAGGGCCCAGAAATCAGATTTAGGTGCAAAGGTTCAGCTCTATCCTTACTTGATCTTCTGGCTCTGTTCCTGCACGATTTGCAGAAAGCATAGCTGCAGTGTTCAGCTAAATTTGTGCAAACCTCTGATGCTTCCACTTTATCTGATACTTTAGACCACATTCAAATCTATGGCTAAGAAATGGAGTTCTTGTTTTCTCAGTCATTTCCAGCTCTGATCTATGCATGACTAAATGCTACTTCATTCCTAAGTGAAGCATCAAATATGTCTGGTCTTGGAATGTTTTTGTTGTTTCAAAGTAGGTAAATTGGAAATTTATACAATCCTAAACTTTTGGGCCTAGTGCTTCTGTTCTGAGTAGAATTGCTTCCTATAGTTGTAGATGGGTTATAGTTCCTAATGTCAGAGCTAGCAGTCAAAGAATAAAGAAAATCTGGTCAACATCATGTGGTTCATTCCATAGTGATCTGAACCTTTTCCCATTTGACCGGAGTCCATGAAGAGAGGATCATGTTATTACTTGCCATAGGCATGCTTTTTCTTGGGTCATGCAACGTTGTCTCTTCACTGAAAGAACTCAGCAAAGGATAGTAACTACCACCTTCTGGGGAATTAGTGTTTGGCATCCTACCACTTCTGTGAGTTTTGGCTGTGGAATTCGCAGCAGCCAAATACATGAGATCCTGTTTTAAGCTCCCACTTTTCTGTGCTGTGTTGCTGGTCCATAATATGCTAAGGTAATATCCCATTTGTATCAAGTTGTCTCATTGCATGAAGCTTTGAATGGGTACTATGGTTCAGACTAACAGTTTAGAGCTGATAGAGTTTGACAGATAGATTTCCGGCAAGTTCCAGGGTGAGAAATGTAGAAAAGCATTAAGAATTCTAACCTTGTGGGAGTCTGGCAGGCTTGTCCTTCCTGAACACCAATGAACTCCACCTCTGTCAGTATCAATATCATACTCTAGCCATTATTGCATAGGTTGGTCAAGCATAATCATCTGTGAGTCATATATTCACAATGTTAGCTAAGTTTTAAGTGGTGAACTTAGTCATAAAACACCCAGAACTCAAGAGGAACTGGGACTGGGCTGAAAGTCCAGAGGTGAGGAGTTGTGATTTAAAGTCTTGTTGCTGCTAACGTTTCAAAACATTTCTGTGTCTGTGGGTTTGATTCCTGTGTTAAGAGAACTTAAAAAACTAATGGGATGTTACTTGTGAAGGAGACAATGAAATAAGATACTGAGTTTTTGAACTATCATCTCTGCTTCATCATATGGCCTTTTAGAAGTCAGTTATCAATCACTGTGGAATATGCTGAGTTGGGGACATCCATGAAGGGACCATGGGGTCCCTCTTCTGGCCCTGCACAGTACACCCCTAGAATCATACTGTGTACCTGAGAGCATTGTCCAAACACTTCTTGAACTCTGTCAGGCTTGCTGCTGTGACCACTTCCCTGGGGAGCCTGTTCCAGTGCCAGACCACCCTCTGGGTGAACACCCTTTTTGTAATATCTAACCTAAACCTCCGCTGACACAACTTCACACCATTCCCTTAGGTCCTGTCACTGTCACCGCAGAAAAGAGATCAGTGCCTGCCACTACTTTTCCCCTCACAAGATTGTGATGAGGTCTCCCCTCAGTCTCCTCCAGGCTGAACAGACCAAGTGATGTCAGCCGCTTCTCACACGGCTTCTCCTCAAGGCCTTTTGCCATCTTAGTTGCCCTCCTTTGGATGCTCTGTAAGAACTTCAGATCTTTCTTGAATTGTGGCACACAAAACTGCCCCCAACACTTGAGGTGAGGCCACCCTAGTGCAGAGCAGAGCAGGACATTCGCATCCCTTGCCCTGCTGGTCATGCTGTGCCTTTATCCCCCCCAGGACATGGGTGACTCTCCTGGATGCCAGGGTACTGCTGACTCAAATTCAATTTGCCCTTAACAACAACCCCCAGGTCCCTTTCCACAGCACTGTTCTCCAGGGTCTTATTCCTCAGTCTGTCCATACATCCAGGGTTTCCCTGTCCCAGTTGCAGAATCCAGCACTTGTCTTTGTTAGACCTCATACAGTTGGTGATTGTCCAGCACTCTCATTTGTTGAAGCCTCTCTGCAGGGCCTCTGCCTTTGAGGGAGTGAGTAGGTCCTCCCAGTTTCGTATCACCAACAGACTTACTTTGGATCTTTGAGTCTTGCGTCCAAGTAGTTTATTAAGATGTTGAAGGGCGCAGGGCCTCAGGTAGAGCCTCACCAATGACAGTCACCAGGCTGATGTCACCCCATTCACTGTAACCCTTTGTGCCTGACCCGTGAGCCAGCTGCTCACCCATCACATGATGTGTTTATCCAGCTGAGCACTGGATATTTTCTCCAGAAGGATTCTGAGACAGACAGTATTGAAAGCTTTATGAAATCCAAAAAGATTATTTCAACTGGCTTCCCTTGATCAACCAGGTGGGTTACCCTGTTGTAAAAGGAAGTCAGGTTGTACAAGCAGGACTTCCCTCTCATGAGGATGTGCTGGCTGTGACAAAGACTGTGGTATCCTTCAATTGTTTTTCAGAACTTGCAGAATAATCTTCTATATAATTTTACCAGACACTGAAGTGAGACTGACAGGTCTGTATTTTCCAGATTCATCCTTCTTGCCCTTCTTGAACATTGAGATAACTTTAGCCAGCTTCCAGTCAGCTGGGAACTTCCTAGATGCCTAAGACTGTTCAAAAACCATTGAGAGATGCCTCACAGTGACATCAGCCAGCTCTTTGAGTATTCTTGATTAATCCTGTCATGAAGTCACATAGACTTACAGGGATCCAACTGGAGCAGCAGATCTCACAAATTCATGGTCAACTGGAAGTTTATCATTCTCCCAGCCGTGGTCCCCCAGCTCTGCGTGCTGGGACCCTCTAAGCTCTTCACCAGTGTGAACGACAGGGGCAAAGAAAGCATTAAACATGTCACATATGTTGTGCTACATCTGTGCACAATACGTGCACAGTGTCAGATTCAGAATGAAAGTTCATATAAAATATCAAAACTGTGGTTTGTAGTCTCTCGGGCTGTGTTTGCTGCGTGTATGTGGAGCTCTTTGTAACTTAAACCAAACATACTCCTGAGCTCCTAAGGTGACTGTGCTACTCCTGGTAAAAGCTATCCCAGCTGTCTCTGCATAGTTCTGTATTTTTCCACTTAAATGCTTGACTCTGAATATGAGTCCATGTTTCTGGATCTGAAAGTCCTTGTTTCAGTCCTTGTTAATAGGTGGTGATAGATGGGTAGACACTGCTGAGCTCCCAGAGTGGAATCCAAAACCACTGGTGTGCTTTCCACTACTATAAGTCAGGGAATATAAATGTTAGTGGTATTCTCTGTGGATTGCTCCTCTTATTGGACGACTTAGGGAATCTTTCTATTTCTCAAGCAGTAAACTCTGATAGTAATGCTGCTTTATGGGGTTTGTTTGTTGGTTTACACCACAGCAAATACAGGAAGGAAAGCTGTACTGAAGCTCTGGTCTCTAAAAGTATTTTTATGTAACCACCTTGGGTTAGTTTGGACCTTCCTATTTACTGTATTTCTGTGGAAAGCAGGGCAATACGTCTTCTGTGCACTGTGTCTTCTCAGCATACAAGACCTTCAATAATTTGCCTTTTCAGTTAGAAAGAACCTTTGAAGTAAAAGTCCTGGCTTTCTACATCTTCATAATAATTTGTGCTAAATATAGCTATTTTCTATGAATGCTAGAGATAATGGCTGTTCAGCTCTTTACCAAGACAAGCCTCGGCAAAACAGAAAGGAGACTCAGAAAAGAAGTTCCTCCAGCTAGGTTAAAGTTGGAAGTTTGTCTTTTGAGATATTTTGCTCCAGTTACGGCTCTAATATATTTTAACGGCTGGCGCAATTCTATTCATTGAAAAGAAACCATGGAACAGAAACTGTGCTATGTCTCCATGATACCACTTTGTGTGCAAAACTACCAAATACAGAATTGTGGAACCAGCATGTGCACACACTGGTCAGGTGCACTACTGTATGCTCACCAGTAGCCAAAAACTGATGCTCTGCATAGTTTAGAAGTATTTTTTTTAAGGCTACAACATGTTGGGATATGAAGTCCAGTCCTTTAAGGACAATTTAATGTCATTTGCCTGATGGTTTCTCTAGAAGAAATATGTACATTGCTGTAGGAAGCAAAGGATGTATTATTTTAATGACCTTTTAGTTTGCTCATACTTTTTATATGCTGCTCATACTGGTCTTAAAACATTTATGAGTGATAGTCATTTGAGAATAAAAGTAGTGTCTTTGCTAAACTAATTATCTCAGCAAGGTAGATGACTCAAATATTTCCTTAAACTTTTTCAGGCCTTACAAACTTGAAGAGCAGCAGAAAGATTGGCTGTGCTAGACAGTCTCTGCTAACCCAGACTAACTGATATGGAGCAGAAGGTTTGACAATGCAGTTCATTGTTCTCTCTTTCACCTTAGAAAATAAAAACTTTCATTTATTCATGCGCAGAAACTCTTTTGTTAAGAAATCAGTTTTAAGTTTAATGAAAAGTGCTGTTATTTAAGCACACAGTTGAGTTCTAAAACTCTCCTACACAGTATTAGAGAAGTTGGAAGATTTTCAAATATAAATAAAGAAATATTTATGGGAGTAGTTAAGAGTTTCTGCCTAATTATGTGGGATAAAAGGACATATAATCTCATGGGCATTATTTCAGCTGTGGAGCTGGTAGTTTCTTTAAATACAGGGTTGTTAATATCCTTTGTTTGACAAGCTCCGTAAAAATATTTTTCTGCTTGGCTGTGATTCTAAAGAAGTGTGCTGTGTGAGGTAGGCAGCTGAAGGGAGAAGGTCCAGAGTAACCTCAAGAGCAGTTCCCGGGCAAGAGATGGTGGTGGCAGCCTGAGTTGTCCATTGCTCTAGAGCATGACAGGAGGGAATATACTGTTGGCGTCCAGAGGGACATGTCAAGGTGTCTCCAGTTTCCTCCAAAGCCAGGGGTGTATTGGGTTACCCTACAGGTCCTACTTGAATGGCTTGTGACCTCTATGAAGATCAGACTCTGGCATTTGATTTTGCTTCATTTACATTTGTGATCCAAACAGGTCTTCAGGTGCACATTTGTACAGAGTTTCCTTTCCTCTCCATAGCAAATTCTACCCTTTTTCTCTCCCACCTGAACTGCTAGAAGTCAGAAGGGAGCATGAGCATCCACAGATCAGCCCTGTCCCTTAGGCTTGTTTAGATGTGGGGGCCTTTGCATAAGATACTTAAACTGTAGTTCGCAGTGGCCACTTGGCAAAATGGCCAAGCTGGCCCAGAGCATTGTGTATCATGAATCTATATACACTTGTTCACATAAAACACATCCCACTTCTTCCTATAGAACTCCTTGTTCTTGCCACAGAATCATAGAATAGAACTTGAGAGTCATTTGGGCTGGAAAACACCCTTAAGATCAATAAGTCCACCACTTAATCATTTACCTAAGCTACACATCTACACATCAAGTACCTCCACGGATGGTGGCTCAACTACTTTCCTGGGCAGCCTGTTTCAATGCTTGACAACCCTATTGGTGAGGAATTTACTCTTAATACCCAATCTAAACTTTCCCTAATGGAGCTTGACACCATCTCCTCTTGTCCTGTCTCTTGGTTTACCTGGGAGAAGAGGCCGACCCCCACCTCACTACAGCCTACTTTCAGGCAGCTGTAGAGAGTGATGAGGTCTCCCCTAATCCTCCTTTTCTCCAGGCTACCGCCAGCTCCCTCAGTTGCTCCTCATAAGGCTTGTGTTCCAGACCCTTCACCAGCTCCTTTGCCCTTCTCTGCACATGCTGCAGCACCTCAATGTCTCTCTTGCAGTGAGGGACCCAGAACTGGACACAGGATTTGAGGTGTGGCCTCACCAGTGCCAAGTACAGGAGGACAATCCCTGCCCTGGTCCTGCTGGCCACACTATTGCTGAAACAGGCCAGGACGCCACTGGCCTTCTTGGCCACCTGGACACAGCTGGCTCATGTTCAGCTGTCTGTAAACCATCTTTATAACTTATCTTTTGCCCTGTATTCAAAGCAAAATAAATGTAAGTAGCTGCAATATTTTTTGTCTTTCTGTTTTTAAGACAACCTTGTAACACTCTCTACTGCTGCCCCCTGTCAGATGGAGTTACTAGTCAATGCCCATGATCCAGAAGTTCTCATATCTACAAGAACAGTTTAAAATTTTTTTCAGCAGTATAGAGTCTTTTGTCAAAAAAGGACAAAATATTTTAATACTACATTTTCCATTAAGATCCAAGGAATGTTGTTTTGTCTGATGTCTGTTTATCTCATGCTGTTTTTCCACATAAAAAAGCAAAGACATAAGAATTCATATTAACAGTAAAATTGAAAATGTATTTCAGATGTTTCACCTGCTAACTTCTCTTTGTAGGAAATCTATATTTCTTCAACAGTGTGTTTGGTGGTTTGGACCAGCTTCCAAAAAACTGCTTTGTAGAAATGGTACTTAAGTAGTGTTGCAGAGACTTCATTAGAAAGAGAGCAGCTGAGGCAGCTAAATAGGCTCTCTGCTCTTTCAGTCTGTAAATAGAAGAGGTCTCCTCACAGAGGTAGAAATGTAGCAATGATAGATAAAAATTCTGCCAATAATATTCTACAAAGTCTACAAATAATCGTTCTGTTTCATGTAATGCAGGTCAAGATTTGTTTGTCGAAAGTCTTGGTTAATATTGGGTAGTAGTGTATATGCATTATCCAGATCCAGTTTGCAGAACTCTCTTCAACCAAGTATTACTGAAGAGGAATCTTCAAAAATAGAAGAAATTGAATATTTATATTGATGATCAAGATTAAGATAAGTGCTTATTAAGTCCTTAGTGTATTGCATAGGTAAAAAGGACACTAAAAGCTGTGTATTAAGAGCCCTTGCACTTGGAAGTAAGAAATCTATTAGGAAACAAGCTTGGAAGGAAATTGACCTTTGGATTGGCAGCTTATATCATTAGAGACTTCCTTACCTCTGCAACTTCTGACATACCAGGACTCCAATCTGATTTGGAAGTTGCTGATTTCCTAGAAGAATTGGATCAGATGTTCAGAGTCTTTATTACAGATAAACTGAAAGAAATCTCTCCTAGGTAAGGCACTTCCATTAGGCAAGTGTCAGGTACCAAGGAAAATTTATGTTTGAATTTTGTTATAAGCAATTTGATCTTTATTTTGCTGTGCCAATTTGTTTATGGAGAGAGTTCAGCTTTTTTAGAAGCTTTGGATATGAAGTGCAGAGCTTCTCTTATTTTTCAGACAACATTCTAACTTCATCATTTTCCTCTCCCTGGAATCTATAGACCAATTGTATTTTGAATACACACACACAAAGAAAACCCACAAACCTAGGAATATTTTCTTTCTGCCATGAATGTTGTGTTATGCAATGTTCACGCATTAAAAATTATCAAGAAAAACATGGTGAAGTAGCAGGGGAGAGGACTTCACAGTATTTTATGGTCTTCTCTTTTACACTGCATTGTGAATTAGTCTTTTCCACTCAAATACCCAAACTTTGGAAAACTCAAAGCTAGATTTAGAGTGTCCTTGTGTTCCACTGACAACTGTGTTGGACTTGATTCACCACTACAATACAGGAGGAACTGAAGCAAAGCTTTGTGGCAATAACATGAGGAGGTCCAGAATTAGCACCTGTATGAGTTTTAATGCTGTTTGCAAAGAATATGGATGTTTAATTTTTATTTGTTTTCCCCACCAATATTTTTTTCCTTTTCAACAGGATCCACTCTGTGTAGCTACGAACTACAGCCATCAGAATATACTACAGACCCAAGGGCTGCCAAGTTATGTCCTAAATATCCCGTTCCAGAGAGGTAATATTACCAAGTTGTCTGATTTGGGGTGGAGGGACCAGAGATTTGTTTCGATCATGACAGTTCTTTAGAAAATGCCAATACATGTTCACTCTTACCAGGTAGATGTTTTAGTGTATTATTGTATATATTTATAAAATACTGTTTTTTAAAAAGTAGTGAAATGACTCTCAGAGGAAAACCCAAATTATCCATATATGTGTTACTCAAACTATTGAGCTGATATCGTCAAATTCTCTTCTGTCTCGTGTGACTGACACTGTTCTGAGTATCAGCTGTTTTACTGCCTTTCACACTATCTCTAGCCAGCTGCCTGTCAGCAACGCAGATCTGAGACAATCAGGGGACATTTTTAATATTTGGGAGGAAAAGTTACATAGGGATGCAAAGCTATCTGCAGCGTTCACTTCTCATACCTTACGTCAGCCAGTCAGATAGATGCAAATTGCTTCATTTTTTACTCTTTCAGTCTCCAAGTGACTAATATCAGTATAGTCAAGTACCAAATAGAGGGCTGTATTTTATTAACAGATCATTTTGAGGTTTATTGTTTTAAATAGTGTATTAGACTGCTGTTTGTGAAGTGGGATTGCAAAGTTCATAGCTTCATAAACTCTCCTAGCTGTTCTGGCTGGACCTCTGGAGATGAGCATTGCTTAGAAAAGAAGTAATCTGTTAGCTGTTGTGCACAGCCTTCTGTCAGTAATTCCACTAACTCAAGAAGAACCATGTTGTGTTTTCTCAAAATTTAGCTTCTGAGTATACTCAGTAGTGGGTTGTAACTGCAATGTCTTTTCTTACACATAGTTTTCTATGTTATGTTTTTAGTAAATGTTATATTTGTGTCAGTCCTACAAACTGCTTTTAAGTCTTTCTTGTTTACATGGTAGCCTCTTCACTGAGTATTTTTTTAATATTGTAGTGACAATTAGTGGCAGCTGGAATATTAACTTGGTTTTACTTTTCCCATATAGATTCATATTCCATGCAACTAGCTAGCTGTTATGGCAGTAATACAAAAATGAATGAATGAATGAATGAAAACTTCAGTGCCATCTTGCTTACTGAGAAGGCTTGTTAGTCTTAATTTTTGCCAGAATTATATTGACTTCTCATTGTGTTTTCCTATGTCATTCAGTCTCAATGAATATTGCTTAATAAGAAAATAGAAAGATAGAACAATGTGTCAGAGCTCTAATGATGCTATGTAAATTCCTCATAAAAACTACCTCAAGAGTTACTTTAAAAAGGCTGTTGTATATGTGGAGTATTTCCCCTTTTTTATATGGTATTACTAAAATGTACAATATGTTAGAGTATTTTGAGATTGAAAAGTCTGAACTTAATGCCTTAAGGGAGAAAAGGCCAGCTCTGTATGTGTTAACCACTGTTTTTTTAGTTTTTTATAGTTAAATTATTTGAGTAAGTGTAATTTGAAGGAGAAATGGAATCCTGTTCAGACAATTAAATGAAAACTCAACATCTTGTAGACTGAGGCATTCAGCAAGAACTTACTTAACAGTCAGATTTGTTCTGTGTTGTGGTTTAACCCCATCCAGCAACCCAGCCCCCTTCGGCCACTTACTCATTCCACCAGCAGTAGAACTGGGGAGAGGACTAGAAAGGTAAAAGGTAGAAAGCTTGTGGTTTTCTATAAAGATGTTTTAATAGGGGAAGGAAAAGCAGCACATACAAGCAAATCAAAACAATGAATTAATATATCACTTCCCATGGGCAGGCAGAGGTGTTCAGCCAAATCTCCAGGAGAGCAGGGCCCCATCACACACAACAGTTATTTGGAAAGACAAACCACTTCTCTCCAAATATGCCTTCCTTTCTCTTCTTTCGCCCATTTTATGTCCTGAGCACTGTGTCATATTGTCTGGAATATTCCTTTGGTCTGTGTGGGTCACCTGTCCTGTGTCTCTTCCCTACCTCCCATGTACCTTCAGCTTCCTCACCATCTTGGCAGAGGAAAAAACCAGAAAAGGCCTTGGCTCTGTGTAAGCCCAGTTCAGCAATAACAAAAACATCTCTATATTATCAACCCTGTGTTCAGCACAAATCCGAAACTCAGCCCCATACCAGCCACTGTATGGAAAAAATTATCTTTATCCCAGCTGAAAGTTGTGCAATTTGTCAAGGGTTATGAAACCTTCGATTCCCTTAGTTCCATGGAATGGAGGGAGCATATGTTGTGAAGACTGTCCCTTGATATTTTCTGTTTGATGACCAGGCTTCTTCACAGCCTTCAGCTGAAGCTGTCAATGGACTCTTACCATTCATCTTCAAGGCATTGTGTCCAACTGTACAGTCTAGCAGTGCAGTCAGCAGTATGTGTTTTTTCCATATCCAGCGTGTATCAGCCTCAGTAGACATGACTTCACTGTTTCGAGGACCCTGGAGGAAAACCTGTCCAGTCCCTGTGGACTATAAACCAGCTGTGCTGAGCTGTGCCACAGGACTGCCTTGTAGAGGTTATAAAGAGCAGGTAGCAGTGGCATTCCAACCAGACACCCCCTCCCCTCGCAGAGGTTGCTGTATTTGTGTAGGGGTAGTAGTGAGAGGAGAAAACACTTAACAATGTAATGCTTGAGTAATCAGATGGATCTCCTAATTCATTTGAATATTGCTTTAAAAATACAGCTTCTGAGACCATTATCTGCTGGCTTGAACTTTATTCATTCCTGTTTATGACAAAGCATCATGTTGCTATTTTTAGAAATTTGTAATTCCTATTCAGTAGGTACTACACCAAGATATAATCAAGAGGTCATATAGAATAGCACAGGTCATGGAGAATAGAGCAATTATTATACTTTTTATTAAGACACTTTACCTTACCTACTTATTCAGTCAGAACCTCTGAAGCAGAAGCAGATCTCAAAATGGATTCTCAGGAGTCCCACTTACTCAAGAAAGCTTGTAGGAACCACTAACCTATTTTTTTAATATTAATTAAAACAAACTTAGCAATTAATTACTGCACATGAAAATAAGTTACTTAAAATTGGTTGCAAAATTGCTTTAGGTTAAGGCATATTAGATGAGTAATATAAACTCTGATGCAAATAGCATGTTTCCCTCTGTTGGGATGTATTTTGAAAGAGTACTTAAATCCCATTAGTTTCCTTTTCAAAGTGGATGTTTTTTTATTTGGATGCAGGAATGACATTCTTTTCCCTACTTCCACCTCAAAATTTGGGCTTTGTTACTTTTGTGACAGCTTACAAAAGCTCTTGGCTTTCTGCAAAGTTGTAGCAGTTAACAATTAAATAAACCTCTCAAATTTCAGTTTTTTCCAGTAATAAAGCATATAATGAGCAGCAGCATTCCAAAATAGGTTATCTTGTAAGAGGCTAAGAGGGTACATGGGCCGCCTTTTAAATAGGGCAGCCATCATTATGGCTTTAATTTGTTTTTTAACAGCTGTGACTAATGCACAATTACTTTGCTGTGCTTAACTGCTGTATTCATTACTACCAAAAAGTAGACCATCAATACGAGCATCTCCAAATGCATTTACCTACTCAGCACAGTAAGCCTAGAACCATAAAATTTGAAATCATCAGTGACTTAAAATGAAAACCTAGGAGCTGCTAATTACTTGGGTATGGCAGGTGATCATAATTTCTTCCAATTTCTTTACAGAATAATTACACATTAATGGTTTTCAGTATGAAAACAATGGATAGGCACATCTTTCCTAAGGCAGCTGGTTTACCTGCTACGTGTTTGAAATGATTGCTAGAATTTTGGAAAGACATGGCCTTAAAAATAGTTATTGAGGACAGAAAATTGTTGATTTATAGGTCACTGCTGAAATGGGGAAACCGCAGAAGATTATGTTCATTGCTGCTACAGTCCACTGAAATCTTTCAAGTAAGGAAGATTGAGCAGGGTGAAACAATACAAAAGACCTTTTTTTCATTGGATCCAATTACAGGAAGGAACATATAATTAATGTCTGAAATGTAATAAGGAATTGATCAAATTATGTAGTAGGCTGTTCTGAGATCTGACATAGTTTATGAGCAAGACAGACAGCTACTAAATGGGAGACATTTAGAAAACAAAATTGCTCACCTTTAAGGGAAAGTTTTTGCTCTCGATTCTTTCTCTGACAGACTTGATAGCAGGTTTTTCTGAGCATTCTGCAAAGTTTAGTGCATAGTATCAATAGTTTTTTGTGAAGGTGCTTCCAAAACAGTTCAAAGCAATATAGGCATCCTGGTATGTTTTGCATAATTTTAACAAAGTTAATGAAAATAAACACTGTGATTGTAATATTCAATACTAGAATAAGTTTTGGGAAAAAGCTAGGAATAAATACATTGGTTTTGCTTGGTGACAGTTGTGAATGCTGGTGTCCTTTGGCACAAAATGTGTACTCTCAAGGAGAGTATTGTCATTCTGCAGTTCCATTTGCTGCAAATATGGGCCAGTATTCCATTCTAACATGAGTGAAAGGCATTGTTTCAGCTGCTGTTTCTCTACCTGACACTTGCAAGACAGACATTTAACGGGAAATAGGAACATATACTTTCTGAGCCTTGTCATTTAAGGGTGGGAGGGGTAATAATTTCCCATTGGAATGTACACTCCAGCCTCATCAGGGTTATTTGTAAGAACTGCATCATTTTCCGTTATGATCATCCACATTTCAGCAGCACTTGTGCATTCAACACATGGTTTCTGGTTATGATGTTATAAGGGTGGAATGATTGCATCTATTCACCTTTCATTTGTGTGTTGATGTGGCATTTATATTAAGTAGGAGTAATTTTTTTTTCTGATTTTTTTTTTCTTGTGTCACCAGTGCACCTATTCCATTCTTCCATCGCTGTGCTCCTGTGAACATTTCCTGCTATGCCAAGTTTGCAGAGGCCCTGATCACCTTTGTCAGTGACAGTAGTGTCTTACACAGGCTGATTAGTGGAGTTATGACCAGCAAAGAGATTATAATGGGACTTTGCTTGTTATCACTAGGTAATTGTTTTTCTCATTACTAGCTCTTTCTTAGTGTACTGCATTAGGAGATTGTTAACACCCTCAAACCACAATATGAGCAAAAACATGTATAATAGCAACAATCCCTTAGAAAATTATTCAGAATGCTTTTTAAAAATTTTATTTCAGAGCTGGGTAACTTATTCAGAAATAACCTACATATACATTCCTGTTTTTATTTCTCTCCCACTGATTGCAAGATAGAGGGTATATGGCTGTTAATTAGCCAACACTGGTTTTGATATAGTTAAGAGAGCATCCCCTTTTTCCTGATTTTTATTATAGTATTCCTCTTTCCCATTTGTAATAGTCATCTTCTACAAACCCCAGTCCAAGTAAGCCCTTTCCAAATAAAAAGGACAGGGTGAGAAATGCACAATGGCCCACTTCTGTTGGATGTAGGGCATTTCGTTTGTATCATTTAACATAATTGCACAAAGATATGAGAACTTTTAGGGTGAAAACAAGAAAATTAGGTGCCCATTTGTTGTATTGTATGTTACCTCCTTCTTCCCCTTCCTCCAAAATTAAAAACTTCAGGTCCTTGAAAATTTCAGCCTTGTCTGGAGAGCTGGAAATTCCCAACAGTACAAAGGTGCTGAATTATTTCTATTGCTGCAAGATGCCTCTAGCCTTTAGAGTGACTCTTTGCACTAGATGGAAGAGGTGTTCTAACAAAGTAATCTTGTTGAAGGTGGAATGTTGCCCACCCACATAAACTGTTTTCCTAGTGAGTCTATTTTACTCATACAAAGTATAAAATATGAAATCCTAAAATGGGACGGCCAAGATATTAGAAATGCATATGAGCAGTGTATCATTTAGAAACACTGCAAAGCTGTATTAGATATAGGGGTCCTTTGTTTCCAGTTTGCTTGTGTCGTTAAAAAAAAGAAGTGGGGAAGGAAAGGAAAGAGAAAAGAGGATGCTAGATACCACTAATCCCCCTGTCCCCACAGAAAAAAGACCACTGTATCTGGAAAGCTGTTTATTTTTACATCTTGACAGCTTCAGTATTCAGTAATAATGGCAGAAAACTGTTCAGAATCTGAAAGCTAGTGGCTGACTTGCAGTGCTACTCTTCAGTTCGAGTCAGATGTTAGTGTCGAATTTACGTACAGTTAATTTAATAGCTTTTATAATTCCATAGTTAAACGGAAATTATTTCTTTTAAAACAGTGTGTTAGACTGTGATTCAGAAAGCCAGGTTGCCATGCCTTTCAAGTAACTGCGGAACAAAAACATGTGTATGTTAAAATACGAGTATGTACTTGCACACACCACTCACTTCACCTTAGTTGGCTGTGTAGTTTTTTACTTATTACTGGCATGACATTTTGGAATACACAGGTATCATATTGACTGCACTTGTCTGACATGTCTTTTTGAGTGCAGACTCTGCTGTGGTCCTGAGGAGGTGTGCTTATGTTAGCAGATCCAAAGTATTGTTGTGTCCTGCTGTCTGTTTGGTCATTGTCTAAGTACATCTCTGTCTGTATGCACACATTATGTCTTGTATTTATTGTATTGTGTAAATGTATTTATGCTCTCTTTGTTTTGATCAACATTATCAAATCAGAACCTGCAGAGGTGCCTAGTTTTCTTTACTGTCTATTCAGTGAGTTCATAAGCCTTGAAAACGAAATCTGTCTGTGAAAATTCTGTTGGAAGGCAGTTATCTTAGTGCGGTGGGAAAATTAGGAAGACTATTTCTACTTGAAGTAACTAGTCTGCTTATTTTATTTGTCTTCTTTTACAGTGTTGTCCATGATTTTGATGGTTATAATAAGGTACATTTCAAGAGTACTTGTCTGGATTTTAACAATTCTTGTCATTCTGGGATCACTTGGTAAGTCATGTTTGTCTCCCAGTTTGAGTGCCCAATTCTAATCCTTATGCTGCATGTTCTCAGCTCAGCTACATCCCACACTGATCTTGGATCATGCATGTACCTTCAGCCTTTTTTTTTTTGAGTCCCTTTACAGATACGTATCAAAAATGTCACCTTAGTAATTGCAGACCTCTCCCAGAGGTGACATTGCTCCTTGGATATTTGCGCACCCTGCTTGGCAGGCAAGCTTCATGTCAGCCTAGCTCACTTGAGCTAGGTATCAGTGCAGGAATTTCCTCACAGCACTTGTAACCCTAAATGCTGCCTACTTCTTAATCTGCCTTCCAAATGGGGTCAGCAAGGCAGCTAAGCATGAGTGTGTCTGTGCACCATGGGTGGTGCACAAAGAAATCAAAGAGCAGCTATTGTTTATGCAGCTGGATATGTTGACAACCCTGACGTGTTCATCAGCCTCTTCAATTCTTTCAGTAGCTTTTTAAGATCTGTTCTTGAAGAGAGGAAGTAAAGGTGCTTGTATAGCAACTCTAATAAAATCCTTCTATTTCCGTATGACTCAGGAAGACCTGCATGACCAAGATCATGTATGAAATACAGCCAGCCATGCTATCTTGGAAATAACCAAAGTTTGTCTCTTCCAAAATTATGTTGCTTGTGTGAAAATAACCTTATTTTATCACATTAGCTTTTAAATTTGTAAAACAAAAATTTTCTACACTTGTTACTGAGAAGCTAAGCCAAAATGTCTGGGCAGATGACTGTAGGGAAGGAACAAAAATAGAATAATCTTATTAAGAAGCACTAGTGATTTAATTCTTGCAATTCATGACTACAATGTATGGAAAAAAATCAGCAGACCATCTATACTTTTTCAGGATCACTTGGGTTTTCCACTTAATGGTCTCACAATCTCTGACCAAGGAAAAGGAAAAAAATAGATTTTTTTCTCATTTAAATTCTCTGTAGAAGCTGAGCAGCCGTGTTGAGTGAAAGAGTTAAATGACTTTGCTGCCATCTATTACTGTGTTCTAAACCGTTTCATCCATTACACAACCTGAATAAAAATATGTCATTTGTGACACATGCTGCTTGTTCTGTCTTGACTGTTTGTTTAGGAGATGTCAAAAGAGTGTTTTTCATTTTAGACCTGAACAGAGTATCATCAGCAAAAACATGTGATCACAGAATCACAGAATTGTTATTGGGTAAGGTTGGAAGGCACCACAGAGGCTCATCTGGTCAAACCTCCCTACCAAGCTTACGCATTTGATTCAGAAATAACCAGCAGAATAGAGAAAGACACTCAAAAGAGAAAAGAAATGTATCAGAGGGTTGTGGTTATCTCTACCGGAGGGGCTGGAGATCTGTATTTAAGAAAAGTTCTATGTTGGAAAGACAGCTGGAATAGGAGAATGATATTCTGGCCGTAAGGCTAGGATTTAATAACAGGGATGAGCAGCTAGTACCTCATATTGTATTTGTATCCTGTGCCTTTTACTAGTGTTTATTCCCAGTGTCCAAGACACTGTCTGAAGCAAGTTTAGCTACATATGGTTAAGGACCTGTTTCCCGCATCAGGTTGATATTTCTCATTTCAGTTGGTGTTCCCAGGTGCTGTAGACTCCTTGTTTTGTAGTTCTTGTTATTTCACATCCTAAACCAAAGGTCCATGTCTGTTCCAACTCCTAAGTTATGACTCCCTGCATTATTATACACACATATACGTCCATACATACAGCCTACCACAGAACTATTTATTCTTCCTTTTGTTCCTCTATTATGTGTCTAGTGGGAGCTATGCTCTTCATTGTTAGGACTCCCCATGAAGTAGGCCTTTCATGCAGTTTACCCTAAAACACAGAGTCAAGGTTCTGCAAGTTTCTTAAGTGGTCATAGTGGGTTGAGACTGTGAAAATAGTATATGCACTTGAGAAGAGGGCAAGAGAGGAGAACTGAGCGCTTCTCCCTCCTCTCAAGTTCCTGTTGGGTTGAGCATCAGTGCTCTTGAGTATTGAGTACCAGACTAGACTTAAAAGGAAGGAACTGTTTCATTTCTCTGGGGCTAGGTAGTGTGACTGTGTCACACAGAAGATGTGTCATTCATTTATCATTTTTGTTTTCTCGCTAAAACATAGGTGGTACAGGAGTCCTGTGGTGGCTCTATGCTAAAAAACGATTATCTGCCAGTGCTCCTGAGACTCAAATAGCCAAAGACAATCTTCAGGCTCTCTTGATCTATGCCATTGCAGCTACAGTCTTCACGGTATGCTTTGCTAATGACTGTATAATTTTCTTGTTCTTGTCTTCCTGTTGGTCTCTATTTTTTTGTTCAGGTGAAAGTGTTGTATTGCACACATTTTTGAACAGTTTATTTCTGCCACAATTTCTGTTGAAGTAATTTTCTTTCATTATGTTATTTTATTTTTTAACTTTCAGGAACTGTTCTCTAATACCTGATTATGAGTCAGGGGAGACTTTCTAGGAACTGTTCTCTAATATCTGATTTTGAGTCAGGAGAGACTTTCTAAGCCTGCAGCTACTTTCATCTACTGTAAAATGTCCACAGGGACTTCCAAGAATAGGTACGATACTGGACTGCCAATCCAAAGAGATTTTTCTTAGGCTCTCAGTTCAGACATACTTAGTCATTTTACTATATTTAAAAGTCCTCAGCCTGCTTCTGGAAGAAGTTGTTCTCAAATTGTTGTGAACTGAAATACTAACACTGATTATTGAACCAATTTATCTTCTTTTGGCCTTGCTGTTCATTTTAGAGTCACTGAATTTACTACCAAAAACTGACAATGTGTGACTAACTTCACCGGAATTGTAGACTCCCTCTTTTGTTCTACTTGTTGTTTCACATCCTAATCCAAAAGTTCCTCTCTATTCCCTCTCCTAGATTCTTATTCTCTACATTATTATACACATATATACATATATCCTATAAGACCACCACACCATGGTCAGATACAAATTTTAAATTACCTTTCTGCTAAAACTTGCTGATTTCACTGTTTCTTAAACATAATTGAGGATAGAACCTGGTCTAATCTCATCAGTTTGAGGCTGATGATGATTCCAAAAGCGTAATTATGAGATTGGAATTCCCCAAAAGTATAATTTGGAACATAATTTATCACCAGAAGAAGCTGATAGAGGTTTTACATTTTGATCTTGTGATCTTATAGTGACAGTATGTGTTAATTTAGGGTGTTTGAATATCCTAGCAGTGCAAAATAGCTTGATTTTGTTTCAGTACTCCAAAATGTGATTTGGAAATTCTTTCTTTAGGTTATCTTGTTCTTGATCATGTTAATTATGCGCAAAAGAGTAGCTCTCACCATTGCCTTGTTCCATGTGGCCGGCAAGGTCTTCATTCACCTGCCGCTGTTAGTCTTCCAGCCATTTTGGACATTCTTTGTGCTTATCCTCTTCTGGACATACTGGATCATAGTCCTGCTTTTTCTTGGTACTACAGGTAAGCAGATGTCACTTATTTTAAATAAATTTCACTTCATTTTTGTATTACTTCATGCAGAGTTGACTGAAAAGTATGTGGGAACCTCTAGGAAAAAAAGCCCACTTGTGCTTCTGTTCCTGTCTGCCTCACTGACTTCAGAGCACTTGTTTCAAGAAAGTTATTGTGCATTTGAGTCTGCATTCCCAGCATGATACTTTGTGTATGAGACTGGCTTTTTGATTTGATGGAAGTTGGCTTTCTGCAAATCATGAGACTCTATTAATAAAACTGCTATAGCAATTTTTCAAATAATTCCCTCTAATTTTACACACACATAATGGTGGTGGTAATATCATCAAATATTGTGTTGTAGACAGTACTCACACAGATGAATACATAGTAAGGGAAGGGCCATTGCACACAATTACTGTCTCCCACAGTGTAAATATTGTGGAATTAGTTTTCAGTTGTTTGTAACTTAGCTGTCTAGTATTATTCCAGAATTATTAAGGAGATTTTTCTGCTGTTTGTAGACTGTATTCTGAGAGCAGCCAATGTACTCTTAATTCCTGTCTGTTGTTCAGTACATAGAAGGTGAAAGCTTTGTTTGTTTGTATTCAGGGTCTAACAAAAGCTTCTATAATTAATCAATCCTATAGGTCCAAATTTTAGTTACTTCAGCAAAGAAACAGCAGATGCTTTTTAAAAAGGGAGATGTCTGTTATTTTCCAGTACATTGTAGGCAACAGAGACTATCATTAATTATTAAGTATCTTAAAATTTTGGAATGTGTTGTTTACTACTGATCGAAAAGTAGCAGTGTTTCAAGTCACAAAGCTATTTCACAGTAATACAAGATAAGTATTTTTCATATCCTGAGTTCTTAGCAAGGGTTGGAGGCAATAGAACTCATGTGTTCTTGTTCTCACTACTGTTGAAATTTTTAGTTGTTGTTGCATGCTGTGCTATGTGCAGAAAATGGTCGCCACTGAAAGTCTCAGCCCCATGCTTCACTTTCTGAGTCAGACCACTGCACAGGCAGTAAATTTGTAGGAGAACGTAGTGAGGTATTATAGTTAACTGACAGAACCCTTCAACCAGCCTTGATTCTGCAAAAACTAATTAATTTTTTTAGGTTATATGCACTCAGTATTATCACTGTTACTAGTTAAAAAACATTTGTGCAAATAAGGCCAAGTCCTTGTTTACTGAAACCAGAATTATTTAAATAGTTAATTTATTCACAAGAAAACCTTAAGTTTATGTAAAAGTATAAAAACATAACTAAGAATGTGGATAATGTGCTGTCAGTGCGAAGTTAAAACAATGGTTTTCAAGGTAAGTACGTATTACACACAAAGTTACTTGCAGTGTTTTCCTGAATCTCATCAGCTGTTCATGTAACTGTTGTATAAAGTGAAACATCTCACGGTGGGTTAACACATCGAAATAACACATTGCCTTTCCTAGGAGTGTTCTGATGTGCTGTCAGTCTGTGTATGTGATATTGCCATTCACATTAGACAAAGAGTCAATAAATTTCTGAATATATGAAATCATATATTAGTCATACATTTAGAATTTTGAAGGCTGTTCCATATGTCCTGTAATAACTTCAGAACTACAGACATTGTTGAAATACTTGCAAAAAAGCTTATCATAAGGAAAACAATAGTGATTGTTAATATTGACATCTAGACGTAAGGAGTTGATATTGATTCTTGCAAATTCAAATTAAGAATGACTGAAGTAGGCTTCTATTGTGTTTAACTGTATGAATTTTTGCTATGAGATGGTGGTTAGCTGTGGAAATTCTTTTTAGTGTTTTTTCTTTTTTCAAATACCGTTATTCTGATTGTCTCAAAAGAACAATTAGAACAATGTTCCTAAACATGACATTTAAAACTATGAGTAGACGCTAGAGGGGTTCTGCTGTAACTGGTTACAAACTGCAAATACCATATGCTTCCTTCTTTATGAGCTGATGTAAGCACCATTTTCTTTTTTACCCTCATTTGTTTCTAGGTAGTCCTGTTCCAAATGAAGAAGGATTTGTTGAATTTCGGATGGCAGGTCCTTTGAAATACATGTGGTGGTACCATGTAGTAGGACTCATCTGGATCAGTGAGTTTATCCTAGCCTGTCAGCAGATGACAGTAGCAGGGGCTGTTGTGACATATTATTTTACAAGGTAAGAACAACTCAGATAGCTCTATCATGAGTAACACAGACATTGACTTAGCAAAAATACTGAGGGACAGAGGTTTTGGGGAGGTTTTTCCATCCATTGTGAAAGCTGGGGAACAATTAAATTGTCTTGACTCGTTTTAAATCATGTGAAGTCCTGAAATATCTGTTTTGCCAATTATAGATGGTGTTCCTGATATTTAAGACTTGAAGTCTTACTTGCCTTGTAACATCTGCACATTCTACAGACATGGATGGTTGTTTACAAAGTAGGATGCGCGTTGAAGGTCATCTGTTCTGCTAATAATAATTGCTGATAATATCTGTAGAGATTAAAAAATATTGAAAGCACTTGATTATTATTTTAATTGCAAAACAATGCCCTTAAAATTATTTATGGGGCTTCACGAATCTTCATTAATCTTAATTTCACAGGATTACTTAAAATCTTATTAGATTCATCATTTCTATATAGATTCTGACAAGATCATATACAAATAAAAAATTTTGTAAAATTTTAAAGCTCCATATTTCATTGCTATGTTTGTGAACTAAATTGTGTATCAGTTTTTTGAATAATAGATGCAGATATTTTTCAAGTGAGTGATTCAGATCACAAATGTTTAATTGGTTTGTCTTTTTAATTGAGGCTGTTATCTGAGCTACTGTTGCCTCCTCTTCTGCCCTAGTCTTTAAAACAATACCAAAACCAGGGAATCAATTTACTGTGCTGTCAGAAATTTTGTTATTTTATTAATGATTAAGTCCTCAGTGTACCAATGAAATACATCTATGAAGTTATTACAAGATGTTACAGGGATGTAATCTTGTGAATAATTAAGCTAGACTGAGCACAGAATGAGGAAAATACAGAGGAAAGAGAATAATTCTCCACTGAAATATATTGCTTAGCAACGTATATGCTTCAACTGTAAGTTTATGTATTTCCTATCACCTGAGGGTGAATGATTTTTATTTTTTCCATACCCTATAATTCCATAACAGAAATTTTATTTTAAGTTAGTAAATACTCATTTCTTTCTACTGTTATCTTCTTTTTGCATTTTAAGGTGCAATCATAATTTGAAAAGTGACTTGTAAAAATGGAAAAGGCATTAATTTGAATTTACCTATTATTTTGCATATGAGCAGCTTCCCAGATCAAATGAGATAAGGTTATCCATGGAGAAATGTTTTATATGTGTTCAATGCTCATTAACCTTAGCCAAATGGATTCCTTTCAATTCAGGCAAAAACAGGCCTCAAAGTGTTCTGCATTACAGACTTTGCCCCAAAAATAAGGAAATGTTTAGGTTGCCTGGGCATAAGACTCAGCCCATTTATGTGATTGTGACCAACAAGGAGTAAAATTTGTCTTTCCCTAAAAGGTAATTGGAAGAAAATATAGGACAAACCTGTTTTAATCATTAACATCTCAGGGTTACATTATGCAGATACTCGTTTCATGGAGTGAAGAATTTACTTTTATTATCTTTTCTGAATGAAATTCGCATCTCTCACAAGCTGAGGAGATCCTTTATTATTTGAATGTTAACACATGTTTCTTAGTATGCTTATTATCATGCTTTTATTTGTAATAAAGAAGAAGAGCCATTCTTTAAATGTTTAATAGTCCTGTTCTTTGAGAGAGAAGTAGAAGTGGCTTCCTTGGTAGGAAAGAAAAATGTCTTCAAATTGTGAAAGTGAGTATTCATTTAATCAATTAAAAATATTCTATCTACAGTGCATTAAATAACTTGTTTTAAGGCTCAACACTTAGTACCTTGAGGACATAATAGCTAAATCAGAAAGGCAAAAAATCTGAGGAAAGACTTTACCCGATCAATTATTAATATCCTCTTCAAAGTCTACACAAAGATCTCCAGCAGAAAAAGAGAGGAGGAGAAGGCAAGTTTATCAGTAGTCCAACTAAAAAAGTATTAGCATTATTTCTTGCTTTTTTTGGAAGGTTTTGAATTGCACACAATCAGATGTAACTTGTAAATGGGAACTGCCATTTGTTATAGTGGTAATGCAGCCAACTGCTAGTAAGACTACCTGTCGCCAGTGAGTGTTTTCAGTTGCTCAGAGAATCACTGGCAAAGGTACTGGCAAAAGCAGGTTAATATTAAAGTGAAAGTGTGACAGAGTTTATAGACAAGATTCACTCTACTACTTGTAGATGGTTAAAGCACACAGAGGAAAAGTAGGACTAAAATCTAAAATCAATCAATCTAAAACTAAACATAGAATTATTTATTTGGAAGCTAGGGATGGAAAAAGGTTAAGGATGAGAAAGGGTGAGGATAAAAAGGAATGAGGGAGACCCTCCCATTGAGTCACAAGGTTCAGAGTGGACCCTCTTGCCACTCTTAGCCCCAGACTTGATGACGAGTTTAGGCCTAAAGATTTTAACAACACTTAAACTTAACATCACTTAATCAATAGCCTAATTTTACCAATGTAACAAAAGAGCCTATAGAATTTGCTATAAGCACAACAGTAACTCAGTTACAGACCTGACTGACTTACCAATCTAACGTTCATAGTACATTTGCCATAGCATATTCACACAGGTGTATGTGCAAGGTACAGACCTGTAAAAATTCCCCTCTCATTCAATGAAGTGCTCATTTGAAACTTCTCAACGGGCAAAGCGTTGAGGGTTGAGCAGTGATATGTCAGCCCAGGCTCTGTTGGCAGCATTTTATGTTCGTCTTTTGAGTATCAAAAACTTGAGAATTCGCAGGCTCTTGAGAGGCCCCACTCAGAGGCAGGTGCTGGTCACAGCCCACTGCGGTCCAGGAGTTTCTGGCATTGCAAGAGCATTGGCTTTAGCCATTGTAATTTTCCATCCTGGCTACAATGCAGGTCTGTGACTTTCTTTGAAAGGTCCATAACAGAAATGTTGTTCCACTTACGTTGTTCTTAGGCACAGCAAAAGAGGTTTACAAGGCTGTTTGTTTAAAAACAGGAGTTTGTTAGACGGGACAAGCTCCTGGGAGCAGATATGTTTCTGATAAGCTTGAGGATTTGAGCCCATGTGCTCTTTGCCAGGACTGAGGCCTAACAAGCCTTTCTGAGATCACAGTGCAGCCCCAGGTGGGAAGGGAGAAAGAGGATTCACCACCACGCTATCTTTATGACTTACTGATTCTTTATCCCAGTCCTACTTCTGCAGTTAGAGACAAATCTGTTAGTTACACAGATTGTCAGGGTGGAGTGAACAATATATTCTGAAAGCTAGTATGAAAATAATACATTCCTTTTGCACATTATTTTATTGAGAATTGTAGCACTTTTAGATGAGAGCACATAAATACTGGTCATTCTACTTTTTTTTTTTTTTCCTCTTTTCAACAGGGAGAAAAGAAATCTGCCATTTACTCCAATTCTGGCATCTGTTAATCGCCTTGTTTGTTACCACCTAGGAACAGTAGCAAAGGGGTCTTTCATTATCACACTAGTGAAGATACCACGAATGATTCTTATGTATATTCACACACAACTTAAAGGAAAAGTAAGAGAAATAGATTCCATTTTCTTACTGAAACTCAAGGCCTAACGTGTTTACCTTTTTGTTTAGTCTGTTTGGGAGGTTGGAAGTCTTGTTTTGGAATAAATCAGATGTAAGGGAGAAGTTCTTCACTATGAGGATGGTGAGGTGCAGCGTATCAGCACAAAAAGCACAGTCTCTAGACAGTGATAAGGCCAAGAACATTTATTTGAAAAGCATACCGTTTTTATAATATTGCCCTCAGGTTAACACAACAGCCCTTTAGATAGCTAATAGAATAAATGATTACAGGATGGGAATATTTCTTTCAGAACAAACATTGTTACAGCTTTTGCAAACTCCGGTAGTTCTGTTATTTTTTAGAAACTTTGTTCCATCTTCTCCCTAGCTTAGAGGAATAAGTTCCTTCCTTTTACCAAGCAGTCTTTGTTCTCCTTTTACTAACCTCCTTTGTTTTCTTGCCTTACATCTGCCCCTTTTTTGTTTATTAAGTGCTGCAAAGCCATTACAGTGTGTGTATACACTAACATTACTTGCGTTACATTTTGATCGGTTTTCTTACCCTACAGTGAGGCACTAGAACAGGTTACTTAGAGAACTGTGGCTACCCCATCCCTGGAAGTGTTCTGGATCATGCTGGATGAGGCTTTGAACAACATGGTCTAGTGAAAGGTGTCCCTGCCTGGGGTGTGGGGAGTCCTTTCCACCCAAACCATAGAATAGGGTTCTATGAATATTTAGACTTTACAGGACCATGGGCCTGATACAGATTGCTTAAGTTAGCAGGCTGAACATGGGTTACTGAAACACAAGGGAATATTGTTTCCTTAAAAACTTTATCTATGTTTTCCCACATACTCTACTTTTCTAGGAGAATGCTTGTGCTCGCTGTATGCTTAAAGCCTGCATCTGCTGCCTTTGGTGTCTAGAAAAGTGCCTGACATACTTAAATCAGGTAAGATTTTCAATATTCAAGTTTCATGTAAGAGCTGATATTAGTGTATATATTCTCAGAGTGCAGCCTGATGCCAACACCTAATGTATCATACTTTGGAACTGAACTTGAATGACAGTACTTCAGTCTTGTCTTTGTTACTGAAATTACACTGCAAATCACTGCATTAACCTTTGGACTGTAAACAAAAGCTAAAAACCAGCCAATATTCGTCTTTGTGAACATGGTATCTCAAGTTTATAACAATGTGTTTAGTGGTTGGAGACATTCTCCCTTCTGTCTACTCGGTCAAACTACATCTGAGTTTCAAAATATTTTTGCGAGGAAAGGAGAATTAAGTTTTTCTAGGTGTAATATTGAAAATTCCCACAGTGTAAAAATTATAAAAAACATCAAATTCTCATCATTGTCTAAAAAGTGGAAAAAGATTTGCAAAGTGCAACACACTGGCTGATCCTTATAAAAGACCCTTTGTAAAAGTGGGTTTATTGGCCTGTAGTTCCACCTCTTATGTATGTATATAAATATCATGCTAACATCTCCTTCATTGCTGTTAATTTTTTATGCTTGTGGAAATGTAGAAAATAAAATCATAAGACAGCATTTTCAACCCTGCAATGTAATCCTTGAAAACTGTCCTCACTAACCTTGAATGCAATCTAGTTATGTATCTAGAAATTATCTTGGTTGACTTGTATGACACTTAAGCTCTTTTATATTTCCAGGTTTTTTCTTTTTAACGATTTAATTTCTGTAGCTATGCTACTGTTCACCTCCTCCTGCAGAGAAATTGCAAATTCTGTTTAATGAGTTTTTTTTGAAAAAAATTGTTAATGCATAAATTATGAGCAAGGGAGGAGAAGAACAGTAATTCTTTACCTCATATAATCTCCTGTCAGCTGGTTCATATTGTTTCATTCAACAGCTCTCAAGGGAATTTTTGTTCATTAAAATCATATGATGAATGTGAGTTACTCAGAAGGTGTATCTTCTCCCTCACCTTCCCCACCCCCCATCTGAAATACCTGATCATGAATAAATCTTCAATCTCCTTTTCTCAGAATGCGTATACAGCCACAGCTATCAACAGCACCAATTTCTGCACCTCAGCAAAGGATGCCTTTGTTATCCTAGTGGAAAATGCTTTACGAGTGGCTGCCATAAACACAGTTGGGGATTTTATGCTGTTTCTAGGAAAGGTATGTCTGCTGCATACAGTTGTTACAGACCTACATAGAAGCAATCTTTCTTTAGCAATGTCTTGAACCCTAATACAAAATGCCTTAAAAAGCCTGGTTTTTAGTATGCACTTTATCATATCTAGCTGCATCATATTAGGAAGGGACTGTCCAGGATAGGGAGCATACACAGATGATCCACTTAAATTTAGAAAAAGTGACTAGAGACGAATAGCTGAAGTTTATTTATGACAGCTTTTGCATGATTTTTTTAGGGAGTCAAGAGAAAAGTGATTAGAAGTTCTAAGGTTTTGATTTTGTGGTTAAAACATAGAATTGTAAGAACAGGAAACTTTTCTTTTAAATTTTGTTTAATGAGGACTTTTCAGGTTTCTGTTGAAAATTTGACACATTTTTGATCACCCATTATGACAAAATTGGACTGAAAGAGTACAGAAGCCTGCTATGAGAAACTGCCAGCTTAAGCAACTAAGTTAGTTCTACTCTGAGTATTAAAAGGAGACTAGAATAATTTCTGCGGTCAGTCAGCTTCTTTGGGTCTCCATCTGATGGAGATACACTGTAGGGAAATGTGATCCAGTGAATTATTTCTATCCTTTGAAGTTCCATTCTCTCCTTCTGTGCCATAATTTTCTAAAACAATTAATACCAATCTACCTAAATCACCTGTGCCAAAGCATTTGGACACTAGTTGTACTGATCTGTATTCCTCATTCCCTTCCTCTAGTTCTGTTAAATCGGAACACAGTGGGCTGAACTTTGAGTTCAATAATTAAGTCAGTAAAATGTGATAAGGGGTAAACACATAAGGGAGATATAGATGTTTCAGAGAACATGAAATTATATAATAAAGTTTTATTGAGGAATCTGAGAAGTGTTAGGAACACCCCCTGAAAAGGTGTCTCAGATTATTAGAAAAAGGTACAGGTGACAGAAATGTTGAAACTGAAAGTGCGTATAAAAAGTAGTATCAGCTAAAACAATGCCACCCTGTCAGCATCTCCTCTCCCAGTTCAATGTGTGGTATTTTCATAAAAGCTGACTTATTTTACTGTTACATTTTTAGTTGCAGTTCATAATAGCAGATCCAGAAATGTTAGAAAAGTTGTGACCACACCAATTTAGTCCTTTCGTTTTGGTAAAAACCAGACTGGTACCCAGTGAAATATCTGTTAGGGCCTCACACATAGTGTAGTTCTGTGGAGACTGTTACATGAAGTGCCTCACGTGAATTCTGATCTACTTTCTCTTGTATGGAGAGGAGGTAGATACTGGACAAGCTTGGAAGTTGTTTCCACTAGCAAAATGAAAAACATACCATCCTCCTAAGTCCTAACTTCTCCTTCCACCCTAAACAAAAAAACCACAACTACATGTTAGTTGATGCATTGCATCAGGTTGTGGGTTTATATAATTCACAGGATAAGGTTTTTTTTTACAGGAATGTTGTATAACACTAGAACTATGACAGCAGAATATAAATGTAATTTGCTCTGAAAAATACTCTTTGTGCTGAAGGATGTGTAACAATTGACTTGCATATGCTGAAAAATGAATTAAATCTCTTTTACCCTTAGGGATATGGGGAGTCCAGGAGGTAAAGATCTTGTTACCTAGTGTCTGTAACCTCTAACCAAGAAGCATATTGCCTTAAAGAAAGTAAACCAAACAAAAAATGTCAAAAGGCTTCTGTCATTAGAGTTGCCTACCATTTTCTTCCTCAGGTCCTGATTGTCTGCAGCACAGGTTTGGCTGGCATTATGTTGCTGAATTACCAACGAGATTACACCATCTGGGTGCTGCCACTCATCATTGTCTGCCTCTTTGCATTCCTGGTTGCTCACTGCTTCCTTTCCATTTATGAAATGGTTGTTGATGTCCTTTTCTTATGTTTTGCCATTGATACAAAATACAATGATGGGAGCCCTGGAAGGGAATTCTACATGGATAAAGTTCTCATGGTAAGTTTCTCCTTATTCTCAAAGTCAAAGGATCTGGTTCCATAAAATAGGTATTTTGACAGTGGAATGAAAGCACTAGCTGAGTTCAATATGGGGTTTTTTGGTTCACTTCTTTTTGTTGTTGTTTGGTTTGGGTTTGGGTTTGGTTTTGGTTTTGGTGTTGTTTTGGTTTTTTTTTTTTTCTTTTGCCGTGCCATCTTTTGCATGGCTTGATCAGGAAACAGTGTCATGTGGTGAGCATCAAATAAGTAATGATGTTTCCTTCCCATGGTGTTGGGTTCTGTTTGCTAGCTGTTAGATGCAGTCATCCTGCAGAATGTTACTCTTGGGTGTCATGTTTTGTAAATGACACAGTACAGAATAGAAAGAAGCAAAACAAGTGGGGAAACCTTGGTTTTTGTAGTTTCTTAAGAAGGACCTCTCTTTGGACGTGAGAGAGAAAAAATATCTGGATATTCTACCTCACACATAGACAGTTCCCATGGTGGAGTTTTCCTATAGACATCAACCAGAATTTGACTTTGTCACACATAGAAACATCAGGCTTTATGTTCTGTCCTGGAGCCTACATGCTCTGTCAAGGCCTTTTGCAAGGCCAATTAATTTTGTTCATTTTTATTTCATCTTATTCTCTGTTCACTCTAACTAGAAACCAAGATGAGAAAATTCTGCTTCTCAAGCCCTTCACTTTGTTGTTGAGATGGAAATTTCTTAACAGGATTTTTAAGTGGCAGCTGTGGAATATGTCTCTGTAAAATGTACACTTATGTAGGCTTGAGGAAGATTCTCATGACTTCTTAGCACAACTTTTTTTATTATTGTGGGAAAACTGTGCCAAGAATTTAGTGCTAAAGTTTTTGAAAACCCCTACGGAATCTAGAGTATATAATAAATAAAGCAGCAGCTGATGAGTTGCTTTTTAACAAAGAGTCTCAAAATGCAGAATGCTCTCTGAGAAGAAAGCACCAATAAACTGTAAAAGTATTGTGGGTTTTAGTCAGTAGTCAATATCACAAAACCCCAGCAGGTAAAGTTTAGTAAAATTTGCTGCAGAATTCTTTCTTTTAAGAGAAAAAAAAAATACTTAAAATTGAATTAGCACCTTTTCTAACCTTCATGAATAGGAGATTGTAATTTGGTGAAAAATATAAGAGGTTAAATTGTGGAAAGTTAAAGGAATCAGCCAGACCTTGCAAGTAATTATCTCCAAGTCCTTCTGTTTAATGGAATTCTAACATTATGCACAATTTACAGGATACGAAGCAATAAATGGGATTCTAGTTTGTTAGGGTTTTTTGTTGTTGTGCTTTGGATGTGGTTTATTTTTTGTTTGATTTTGGGGCGTTTTCTGAAAACCAGCCTCCTTTCCCCATGAAGGAGAGCATTGCATAGTAAATATGAAAATTGTAAGAGCATACTAAGTTGCAAGAGCACACCTGTCTGGCTTTCAGAATTAAGTAGAGGAAACCTTTGTGGCTATTCAGCAGGCTTTTTTGATACATTGTGGTCAAGTCTCAGCAAGAGAAGTGGGAGACGAAAATTGTCTTGATATTTTGAGTAGTTACATCTTGAAGTTCTGTCTTGAGATTTGATGTTTGGAGTCTGCTCTATGAAAGCACTTGTCATTTCATTACTGTTTTTCAGGAGTTTGTCGAGAATAGTAGGAAATCTATGAAAGAAGCTGGCCGGGGAGGTGGAGCTGAGGGCAGAGAGCTAAAACCAATGGTAGGTGCAGATGAGGAGGTGGCAATCCTCCAAGAGTTTCACTTTTACTTCTTCTCCCTCTTTGTCTTTACTGACTGCACTTCTTCAGGAGAAGTTTTTGTTCTCTGTATCACTCAAGATGTTCTGCTTTTTCTGTTTGTGAGCTTGCCTATCACCTGGATGGCAGAGTTTTTGTCACAGCTGAGACCATCTCCTGTAAAAGTAAGATGAAAGGAACTGTCTCATATGAAACAAATGCAGTATCATTTCGTTAGGATTAGTGGTGCATGCTATGTGGTATATGCAGACAGCCCCAATTGCTGAATAGTCTAAAAATAAGATGGCTCTGAGATTCATTGGGCTCTTCTTAGCCTTGAGATGAACAATTTTTGCTCATCTTACATGCACTGCAAAAGCCTGGAATGAAGAACACTACTGAGTACATCCATTGGTCTAAAGTAAGACCAGGTATTTAAAGGCCTCACCAAATTATCTTACACAGTGCCAAGGAATTGGATACAGTGATTCCTTTCAACCTGCTCAAATGACATTTCTCCCAGTTGTTTGTTTTATTGCCAACTACTTATGTTGCTTGTCTCTTGTGTGCTCTTTCCATCTTACACTGTCAGATGCACAGACAGTGAACAATGCATCATTTATGCTTCTGCAGCCTGTTTTACTTATGGTGTGCCTGTTAGGAAGGCATTGCATGTCTGAGTAGCCTGGAATAAGGAACACTATACATGGTACAGATAACAGATAGGAGGATAAATTTGGAAGGTGGAGAACAGAGAGCGTATAATGGAAAGCCAGGCTGGGCAAGGTATGATTTGTCATCATACATTATGACTTTGTGAAATAGAATATTTTTCCATTACCACATTTGCAGAGTGTTTGGGGTCTTACTCATCTCCGTACCATGGGGATAATTTTTTAACCAAATGGAATCTAAATAAGTGTATGCTAACAGAAGAATTTATTTTTTCAACAATGTATGCGAAGCTGTGTTGCATGAGCATTTTTTGACTAAGCTGGAATGGGTTACTGCTGTAGACTGGATAGATGTGTAGCTTTGCGTGTTTTGCTATTTCATTATGGCATACCAGTTTCTAGATTCGCTTATGCCTAAATGCTGCTATGTTTATATCTATAAAAAACTAATTCTATGCTCATTTACTGTTTTCTTCTGGGAGTAATTCTAGCTGGTCAAGCAGACACCAATGTTGGGGTTTTCAGAGCAACCTAAATGCTGTGGGTGCAAATGTGTCATTAAAATGATTAACAATTGGGTGTGCAAACTCCAGTCATATGCACAGAAATTTTGGTTCAAAATTTTATGTGAAACTCTTAATTGTTTTACCTTAAGTGGTTTTCCACTTATGCTGTTGTCAGAGTTGATACAGACCGCTACTTATACTTTTGTACTTGACTGTCTAAAGCTCAGACGTTGAAAAACTTTATTCACCCCCGCCCATTGTAAAAGTGCACACCAAGTATTTGCAAGTCAAGGGTGGTCTTGGAGGAATTTTATTCTAGGCTCTTGAGCCTGGTACTGGCTGGAAGTCCTCATAGGACTGCTAGAGAAGATGCTGAGCATTTGGGACATGGAAGTCACCTGCTGAATTACTCCCAGTTCTGCTGCTCATGTGATTGTCTTGTTTGGAACTCTTTGGACCTTGTGGTTTTCTGGTTTTGGGCATTCAGCTCCAGTTGATTAGATTTTGAAATACTTAGGATCTCATTTCCTGATGAGGATGGGACACAGCAGTTAAATTTCTGATACCTTTCCCAAAGTATTGGTAGAGGGCCTCAGTTACATCTAGAATAGGATCATTCATAAGTGTATTATGTAAAAGTAGTGTCCCTAGTTGCAAAATTGCATGTCTTAAAATTAGATCAATTTTTTTTCTCGTCTTTTAAAAACAGTCTTTACTGTTCTGCTTCAGTTTCCTTGAAATGCAGATATTTCTTAGATAAGACAATTATTCCTTAAATGAAATGCCCTAAGTGCAGTTGCATTTAAAGTAGGTATTAATAGCAGAGATGAGGAAACAAGATGTTCTATTCTCGTATCCGGGCACAACAAAAAACCCTACCTTTTCACGTTTCTTTCTTTATGGCTTCCAGCGACCCCTTTGACTCAGTTTGTCCTTGTCCTTTGGCATTTGTCTAAGACTATACTGTATGACTTTGTTTTCTAGGCCTCTGGAGCAAGTTCATCTTGAAACTAGCCAGCCATATTGGAACCCATTGACATTCCAAAACAGTATATATATACATATATACATACATATATTTTTATATATATATATATATTTATATATATATATATATATATAAACAGCCAAAATCAGAGAAAAGGAACAGGGATTTAAAACTTTTTTTAACAATTATTTTTGTGAAACATGTACTCTTTTCTTACGGGTGGCTTTTACAAGCAGCTTTATCATTGTTTCATTTCTTAAATTATTGGTTGTGGTCATGGAAATGTTGATTCTTATCTGCTTGATATTTTAAAATCTGGAGGAGGTATCATTGTAAAGATAATCTGAAATCATGACTGGGTTTATAGACAGATTTCCCATGACACTGCTAATCTGCTGAGAGTTTTACTTGTTTAATTTCTTTTAAATTTGCATTAAACTGGGGACAGTGACACGTATAGAAAACCTTAAAATCAAGAAAAGTCTCAAAATCAGTTTTTCAAGAGGTGGTTTCAGCAAGAATTCATTCAGTTCAAATGTGTTTGTAAGAAGTTATTTTACTTTACAGCCCTGACAGGGCACAGCTTTGTTTACCAGTATCAGATATCACAATAACCAACTCCTCAGGTATTTAGGTGTGTGGGAGCCCTTACATCTCCTATTAAACAGAACCTACAAAATGGGGACAGATAATTTTTATATGCAATTAACTTCCTGTTTACCCTACTTAGCCCTCATACCCGTTGCCCTCTATCCTCCTGTTGAGTTCAGTAGCCTCCTTCACACTTCAACAGTGTTCCTTTGAAGGGTATGGATTCTTCATATGGACAATTGAAATAACAGATTGTTAAAGCTCAGTCTTAGCCATACTCATGATTAATTCATGACTAGATACAAAGATGCTGAGGATGGGAAGAGAAATGAACTGTACTACTGTACATAAAAAAGTATTGTATGCTTCATTTCATCTAATGAGAGAGCTCTGGGAGGTAGAAGGGATCATTCCTTGCCTGTTGTTTAATCCATATTTGTACATAGTGTAGTGGGTGGCTAAAGCCTGAAAGGGCAGAGGAACATTCCTTTGGAAGTGTAGCTGCCAGGATAGTTATCTGAAGTTATTAAATAATGACAAGAGAACATGCTTTTTTTTTTATTATTATCATTAGATATATAAATTTCTTTTCAGTGTGGAAGCTCACCAGATATGAATGCTAATATTCAATTATTCAGCATAGTGAAATGGTAAATGCTTAAATGTATTTGCTAAGAATTAATGATCTGTCTATGCTATATATTCCTTTTGTTACAATTTTTTTAAGAAAACTATTTTTGTTATTGTAAAGTTAATCTTTCAGAGCAGAATTTTTAAACTTATTGCACTACATACAAGCTGTCTACAAATAATGATGCCTCAATGGTTCAATCACTCCATTCAAGAAAATCTTTTGAAAGAGTAAGAGCCTTTCTACACAAGCTTTGTGATGGAGTAGAGAGGTATGTCTAGGTAGAGACATGCACAACTCATGTTATCAAGGATTAGTAAGTAAGCAGTTATCTGTGCTTCCTTTCAGATGATCAGACTTTTAAATTGCTGCTGAAGTTTAAAAAAATTATGTAGTATCATGTAGCTAACTAGCGCTCTTATCTTTTGGCAATAGTAAAATATTTCACTTTTGCTTCCAGAAGTCGTTTGATAACTTAAATTTGTTACATTTTTTTCTGTAAGCCAATTAGAACAATTTACAGTTTTCATATCACAGACCCCAAACTATTTGAAAGGTACAAAAATAAAGATATATTTAGAAAGGATGGCTGCTGGGGAGGCAAAGAGAAAGAATTATCCAGTCCTGGAAGCACTTACACACTCATTTAAGTGAACCATATATGTAACCCCGCTAGCGTCAGGAGGGCTCTTTAAGTATGGAAGTTGTGACTTACACATCTGTGTAAGCGCTGACTGGACTAGAGCTTCAGCCTAGGGATTCAGACTGGAACACTGGTGAGGCCTCTCAGTGCAAGCTAGAGGTCAGACTTGCCTAGAAGAAACACTGGAGCAGCCTTACTTTAGTGGAGAGAAGACATTTCTGCAGTACCAGTGTCCAAGAGATCAGTGGCACTCAACACCGGTATTTGCATAGATCAGTGGGGTTTAGCAAAATTCTAAAAATTGGCATAGATGAATCCTAGAAACTGGTTTTCAAGGCTGAAAGACTTACCAAGTACCCAGTTGCTTCCACAAAATCTAGTTTTCATCTTGTTTGGAGGTTATTGGAGGTGCTAAATCAAAGAAGCCTTGTATTCTGCTCATTTTGGTAAACGTTTTCTGCCATGGTTCCACAAGTTTGTGTTCTTTGCTTACTGGAAGTTCTGAGTAGGGACTTTTCTCCGTAATTGCAACTAGGACTGCAGTTGGTAACAAATTTTGTATTTTTGTATGACTTGACTGTGCACCATTTTTATAGCAGTTTATCCTGTCTTAAAATTTGTTTATTTACATGGTGTTGAAAAGGTACAGGCAACACTTTTCTATTGGTAGTTGTAATGTTTAAGTGAGAAATCTATATCATTACAGAGTTCCTAATAAAAACGTGTGCACCATTCTTGAGTGTATATCCAGCATGCAGAGCCTTTCAGTCCTGCCGAAAAAGGCATTCCATCAACACGCAGGCTTTCCAGTGGCCCTTTAAAGCTTTTGAATGTCCTCTGAAGTTCATTTGTAACCAAACTACAAGCTGTCCTCTTCCAGCTCTGTCTTGTGCACAGAGATAAGCAGAAGACAGAATTCTGAAGAGACAACTTTTCAGAACAAATTTAGACTCTGCTTCCTTTTCCTAGTGGGGATAGTGGAGTGGGAGGACATTTTGGCATGTAAATCCCTCACATAAATTTTGGCAGTAGGGGTGCTGGGGTCTGCAATCTGTGGTGGATTAAATACTTTTTCTGACTGTTGGTTATTAAAGCCAGTGTATGGACTGCTTTGTGGGATGTAGTCTAGACTATGTAGAGAGTGATGCTGCACTGAGAATAACAATGCAGGAGGAGCAGATGAGACAGCTGAAACAGAGGAATCATCTCCTCAGAA
This sequence comes from Grantiella picta, assembly GCA_013397955.1. NCBI lineage: Eukaryota > Metazoa > Chordata > Aves > Passeriformes > Meliphagidae > Grantiella > Grantiella picta. The sequence continues at coordinate 1,175,043 of VZRM01009863.1, forward strand.
AGTCCATTGAATTGAGTAGTGCTCAAAGACTGGAGATTTAGGTTGGACAAGTTGGATTTAGAAACAATCATTTGGATTACTGCTTCCCAGCAGTGGTTTCTGCATCATAGCCTCTGACCAGATAGGTTTTAAAAGAAAAAAAGCATACCATTCCTCAAATTGTTAATTTTTTTTTTTTTTACATTATTTTACTCTCTGTTCTATTTGAAAGTTGAACAGCACAGTGTCATCTTTACTGTTTCTTCCAGCCCTGGAGAATATTTTTTTGTTTTTCTTTTGGGTCTTATTTCCATATTGCTCTCTGAGTAAAGGAGTGCCAAGTATCAGAGTGTCAGCTCCCCTTTGTCCCTTGATTTTACCACATTTTCTTTCACCTTCCTGAGGCAATGATTTCAGGGTATCACCTGGACTGAATGGGGTGGGGCGGGGGGAGGTGGTAGGTGCTGAGCTAAAGTCCTGAGGTAGGATTTCTTTTTTTGTGGTTTTACTGCATCACTGCGGTTAGAGGTGCAATCAATCACTTCTACAGTTTCATTGCTGCTCCACAGCTAGACTTAACACATAGTATGGCCAGCTTGGAAATGCATTTTCAGCCTTCCAGTACCTCCCAGCTGCCACAGCCAGGATGGGCTTCTAAATGTGGCCTTATCTTGGCACAATAACTGAAGGACTTTCTGCATTAGGAAAGTGTGTCCTAGAAGGGAAAGCTAACAGTGGAAAACACAGTTATAAATGTTGGGATGGGTTAGCCATAGCTATCACATACACTGGTACTCTGCTGCTTGCTCAGTCCCTGCAGCAGGATGGGAGAGAGCAGTGAAAGGACAAAAACATTGATATAAATGCATTTAATTAAGTGAAGAAGGGGGTGGGAGGGAAGCAAAGGTGATCACTTACCATGTCCCACCAGCAGACCAATGCCCAGCCAATCTCCAAGCAGCAACTGCTTCAGAACCACACCCACCGCAATTTTATTGCTGAGTATGATAATATGGTGTGGAGTATTTATTCAGTCTGTTCAGGTCAGCCATCCTGGCTGCGTGCCCTCTCATCCTTTTGCCCAACCCCAACTGACTGCTGGGGTGGTAGAGTGGGAAACAGAGAAGGCACAAAATCCCTGTGCAAGCACTGCTCTGCAACACGGAAAGCTTTATGTTATCAACACTGTTTTACCTGGAGATCTAAAACATAGCACCTTGCAGGTTGCTGAAAAGAAAATTAACTCCATCCAGCCTAACCCAGTACACAGGTCCACTTACCCAATAGTTAATCCAAAACTTGCTCCTTGCATTTCTGTACAGCATCTTCTCAGGGTGGTTACTTCTTTCTGAAAGGGCTTTTTTGCAGCAGGCAATTAGCCTGCTCCATAGTGCTCCCTTTCATGGAGGGAGCAGGGGATGTTAGCTCTTACTCTTTCAGCACATAATGGGGATATAAAGCAAAAATGAGCCCTTTCTGTGTCAGTGTTCTGGCAATTGAGCAGCCAGTGTTGGAGACAACATACTTAATGTGCCCTCAGGGCATGCACTTTAGTGGTTTGCTCTGAGGGGTTATGATGTATTCTATGAATGTATGTTATAGAGTCAGCATAAAATGCATGTAGCAGACATATACTGATCACCATCTAGTGAGCATTTAGTTCAGAGTGCATATTACATGCTGTATAGAATACAGCGCAGTCATTTTAAGAAACAAGATTTGTAAGTAGATACCTAACAGCATTCCTGTTTTTTCATTCATGGCTTGGCCTGTGCAGATACTGTTTACTAAATCTAAGTATCACTAGCCCATTGTTTCTTGAATAACTTGGGTCCAGTTATTAACACAGAAATCCTTTTTCATCTTTGTCAAAAAAAAACCAAACAACAAAACAACCCTTGTTTTTTCCCAACACAAAACCCAACAGACTTATTTGAAGCTTTTCTTGCACTCAGCTTCTTTGTTGGGATAATGGAAGTTCACTCTAAATATTTCATTTTCAAATGCTCTTCCAACTATTTCATCCCTGCTGTTATTTCCATCACATAACAAGATTATGGAGACCAGTAAATCTATATTTCTTGTGTTCTATAGCAAAAACTGTTCTCAAGGTATTTTTTTCTTTTACATTTGAAGAAATGAGAGAAAAGATGAAACTTGTCTCTTGTGATGTGTGTCATGTATAAAAGGCAAAATTTCTCATCTGGGATGGAGCTGTGATGGGTCTTGCAATCTGATACAATCAAGCCAAAGCTCCTCGGAGACTAGGATTGTGAAAATATTTCTAAAGACAATTGGTAGCATGAATCAATCTGAAAATACCCATTTGGAGGCTAAACTTATCTGGCATTCATTTGACAGACATCCGTTAAAATGGAACTAGCAGAAAACCAGTAAAGGCCCATCAGATTCTACTCCCCTGGCTCACAGAAGTCAAGTCATCTCATATATGAGTGTGATGAGCAGCATTTGGTGTTATAAGCATTTGATACTTTTCTGTTTTCTGTAGAAACATGGGACTCCCCTTAAAACCAAAGTTGCAAGAATTCAGTGCAGAAGCATCAGCTGACTTTGAAAGAATTAGCCTAATTTCAGTGATATCAAAGACAGCTATGGCCTCCCTAAGAATGTGATGGAAGACGCTGGCAGCATAGGTGACCACCGTTCCTCAAGTGTACCACCTCTCCTCTCTGGCTTGAGTGAGAATAGGGACAGCTAGAGAGTTATTTCAGAAAGGTTTGGTGAAATTAGAAAGCAGACTACTTATGAAACCCAGAAGTTGTGCACAGACTGGAGTTGCCACTAAAATCATGGATTTTAACTCTCAAATACCACGTTTGCTCCATATTAATATTAGTTGGATCCCTCCCTGCTGCTCAAACTAAAATGGGAGAATATCTCTTATTTGAAAAATAGCGCCACAGACAATTTCATAGTGTCTCCTAGGGGAGTGAGGGAAGAGAAAACAGAAAGGTGGTTTTTTTTTCTAATGTGGGCCAGAAAGCAGCTGCCAGAAGTTAGGTGGAGAGCAGGTAGAAAATATTCCACAGGATCTTCACAGTAGTTAAGAAAATTCACATTCCTATTCAGACATGTCACAGCAACATCTCCCATATCCTGCTTTCATTTTACTCTGGAGCTCTTCAGAGCAAAATGAAGATGGAATCCTATTCCTATAGAAAAGAATTATTTCTGTATAATGGATTGTGTTGCTGATTACAGAAACTACCCTAAGGAAAAAGGAAAATCTTCTGAACAGCTTTTAAAGGCTTGGCAGTACTTGCATTGTCATAGTCCATCAAAGCTTCATTTGGAAACGAATTTTTCATCCTCCTTCACTCATACTTCTAACAGGGCAGTCAAACCCCTGGACTGGCTTAGTGATTTACAGTGAATCAAGATCAACTAACAAGTGCTCCTTTTTCCAGTGGAATGCCACCTCCTTTGAAAATGGGAAAAGTAAATGTTACACTGTTTATTGTTGTTTTCAGAACTTAAAATGTTTTATACTGCAAGCTGTGAATGCAGGAAGAGAAAAGAAATTAACAGTGCTGATCTAATCTTAGATTTTCTGTGTAAACTGACATTGTGCCAGGATACTGATGCAAAACTGTATTTTAGTCTAAGAAATGTATAGATTTTTTAATGTATCAAAATAAAGTTTTCCTTTTAAGTAAGAAAGAAATTTCTGTGTCTTCTGTGCAGTATGCTTAAGCCCTGCTCCTCTTAGCAATACAATCTCATTTCCTGGAGAAGCAAGAAGAGCCCACCCAAATTTGTGCTGAAGTTTTACTTTGCTCAGTGCCTGCCCTTTAGCTGAATAGCTGCAGTAGCGCTGGGCATACTGTCCTGGTGCAAAGAAAAGCATTGTGATGCTAATGTTTTCCTGAGATGAGTGTGTGAATGGGGTTTGGGTTTGGTAGAGCAAAGGTGGGATATTTTTGCTGTCTTTCTTCTCACTGATCCTCTCACATCTGCTCCTCAGCTTCTCCCCAGCATGTTGGAAACTCTCCCTTTAGGCCAACAGTTTCACCCATCACCGTGTTTCTCAGCCTCTCTGATAGGCTACAGGGTGTGGTGAGAGTCAGTCACATATAGACACATTTGGAAAGCTCTTCATTGTGGATGGGGAGGCTGTGGTCACACATGCCCAGGAGTCCTTGCCCATACCCAGGAAGCAGGACTTCCCAGGCTCATAAGGCTATCTGGAGCATACTTGCTCATAACATATGCCTTGCCTTACCAGGACAGCTCTGGGGCAGTGGAGAGTACGGAAGCATGAAGGAAGTCTTGTCATGCATTATGAGCCATGCAAACTGCATATCTCAGCACAGCACCTCTTGTGGTGGGGTTGTTCTGCAAGATCCCCACCCTGCACAGCAGTTCTAACAAGCCTGGATGGCTAAAGATGGATGGTGAGTAGAAGCAATAACAGAGATACATGCAGTTGCAAAAGTTCCTTCCCCTCTCTATCCCATAGGCAGAGCAAATTTCTGCTCTCTTTGCTGCCATTTTTTTTTACACTAATGAACCAATAAGCCAAGCTGAACCATGTCTTCTGCTTTTATTACTCTTCACTGGAAACCACTTCAGCACTGCATTTACATAAGATGGTTTACTTTATCTGGAAGTTATTGCCACTTCTGAAACAGAGACTGATGCTGTTGTAGCCAATCAGTCAATAACATCAGGAGGAAAAGGAACGGACAGCCCATCAGGCAGGACCTCTGCACACAGGCAGATTCCCATGCTGTGGACCCCAAGTGTTCTGCATGTCAGTGTTCAGCAGCTCCTCTGAAGGTACGTCCCCTTGGCTCGGAGTGTTTATTTCATGGTTTATTAACAGTAAAGCTGTTTGGCTACATGGGTTTAGTTGCATGGAGCAAAAGAGGCTCCAGAGATGTACTAAATCAGTAGTTGTTGGGGCAGGAGGCATGTAACATAAAAGATGTAAAAACCCTGTCTGATTTCTGCTGTAGTTTGCCTGTGTCAGAACTGCAGAACAGGAGCTCTTTGGCTTTCTTCACCCTCACTAGCAGTGAGGGACTGAAGCACTGTCTGCAGAGATAAGTGCTGATTCCCTCTGCTCTGAAACAAGAGTTTCATGACTTCCAGGGTTAAAAAAAAATAGGAATCACCTAAAGGTGGGCTGAAGAAGGCTAGTGAGAGAAGCATATGCAGGGAGAACAGAATGGGACATGAGGCTTGGAAGGAAAACTTAGGGGTACTGTGGTGAAGTGTGGAAGAAAACCTTGCTCTCCCACTGTGAGCAGGGACCTGGAGAAAGAGGATTGGAGCTGCAGAAGCAGGATTTTTCCTTCAACCACACAGCAGTTTCCACTGCCAAGACATTCTGCATGCAGTGGGCATATACATCTAACCACTTAGCCTTGGGATTCAGTCCTTGGCATTGGCAATTGCAGAGCAGCACAGGCAGATGCCTCCTCAGATCCCTGCTCTCTGAGAAGCCCAGCTGTCCCACTGGAGATGAAGGACCAGTCACCTTGCTTGCTACACAGCACAGCTCCTTGGCTGGTGAAGGAGCTCTCCTGCCATGTGTAAAGGATGGGTTCCTCTGTGTGCATTATTTCGTGTGCAACAGCAAAAGGGCTCCTTCTCCAAGCCAGGGAGGCCAGATCCTGTGCTGCTGGAGTCTGGCATGGCTCCTTCCCTCCACCGCAGGCCACTGAGGAGATGACCCAGTTTTAGTCACTGGTATTTAGATGTTTAATGAAGATTAGCTAGTGCCCAGGGGGAGATTATTTAGAATTTCTAATTACTATTTAAATTATAAATGTGTGAAATGGATGGAGCATACACTCCCGCACACAGAAAACCTTAAAAAGCTGTTTTTCTGACACCTACTGCCATAATCTTCATCTAGTGCTTATTCTTGTTTATCTTAGATACACTAAAAATAAAATGAAAGAAAATCCAGCACCAGAGCAGGTTTTCTGAGACCCTTGCCAGAGCACTCAAAGCTAGAAATAAAGCCTATGACAGAAGCTACTAAATTGTTATATCTCACTACCTCAGCGACAGTAATCAAGTGGGAGACAAATAAATGGGTGAGCAGGTATTCTACACTGCAGTCCTCTAAGATGAAATCTCAGGCCTGAACCCTGTGCCCTATTAAAAAAAAAAAAAATCTGCTACAATCCTAGGAATAGTGGTAAGACATCCTCCCGTTTTAATTCCTTTTCTGATAGCTCTTACTTGTACTCTAGTTTAAGTCCTGAATACAGACCCTGGAGAAAAAATAATTTGATAGACCTTGGCAATGCCAGATGGAGCAGAGTGGTCTGGCCACTTCTCCTTATTGCAGGGCCTGTCATGTCCCCCTGTCTTTGCTCCCAGGTAAGATTTGGACACCTGCCTGGGGCCAACACACTGCTGCTCCACCACAGACCTCTGTAGCCTGAGATTCATCTCTTGCTGTCTCTGTGCCTCCATTTTACCAAAAACGGATGGGGGTGCCATGAAGGCCGAGTACATTAAAGATCAGTCAGCACTCAGATACTGCAGGAGGACAGATGAATGAAATGGGGCAGGTAAGGCTATGTGTGAAACTGTGATTCAAAAATGCCTCTCTGCAGCTGCAAGAGGCAATGAATTGGGTGGAGGTTGCACCCCATGCCAGGGAAATGATCCAGACATGAATACTTTAGACTCATTCCTCTTCTGATAGTTAAAGTATCTGAAAACTCAATCCTCCAGTAGAAAATGCACTCCAGTCCTATAGTGGCTCTTGGTAGTTCACTGTGCCTGCTTTCTGTGAGAAGAAAAATCCACTTGTTGGGAAGGTATTCTGGGTCTCTTTAAAATCTCTCAAAATTGCACTACCCCTAGTGAAAACAACAAACCTAACTTCAGTACCTGAAGTTGAACACTGCTGAATGAAGTAAAGGGATTTCAAAGCATGAGTTTGCTGCCTGTTCTGAAAGGTTGGGTAGGAGGTCTGTGGAGGAGTTCTTCCTTCTAAAGGGCACAGAAGTCCTACTGCCTCCAGGCAAGGAGCATCACAACTTGCTTTTGAAAACTGTGGTGTTGGATATGTGCATTATGGGCCAACACAAGGACAAGAAAACCTTGCAAGGGTCTGTATTGCATTGCAGCAGGAGACCAGCCTGCCAGAAGACCACGAGGTTCATGCTGTTTATGACGAAGATGAAGCTTGACAGCTTTATAAAAATATAATTTGCTCCCCAAAAAAACAGCATAAGTGTTTGCAGGTCTGAATTTCCCAGAATATGCACAGCTTGAAAAGCTATTAGGCTTCTTAAAGAAATAATAAGGAATCAAAGCTTGAATGAAGAGTGTAGGAGAACTATACACAAGCCTGAATTTCTGTTTCACTTCATTGTGTTCATGGGCCAGGGCCCTCCACCTTTCCATAAATCACCATCTGACTTTAAGAATAGCACATAACAAGACAAGTAAAAAGCACACATTGAGGTTTTGAGCCATGGGGGCAAAGCAACTCTTGTTTGAAGTACACTAAGCATTTGATATATGGCCACACACTGTGGTTGGGCTCCAAAACGGCTCCAGCCATGCCATGGCGAAGGAAGTGGAAGGAGGGAATGGACTGGTATCTGCCAATCCAGAGGCAGAACATCGATTGGGATAAGTGCCAGCAATGGCAAAGCCTTGTTTGTTGTTCAGGCTGCTGTGGAGAAGCCTTGTATTTGTACCTTCTAGCTCTGCCCACCCCCACTGAGATCCTGCAGATATTTTCCAGCTAACCTTTCTGGAGGGATCCGGCTAGAAAAGCAGTAAGTAGGAAAAAGGCAATGGAAAACACAATATGGAAAAGGCAATAAGCAGAAATGAGGTGCCAGAACTCAGGGACTCTCCTCATAAGTAGGCTGCTGGAAGGCTCAGAGGGGATCCAAGAGCGTTATCTGTTCCATGCTTACTGGAGGGATGGCAGTGGAGTGTTTCTTTGCAGGGTGAGAATTTGTACTTGCCTTTAGCAATTACAACTGCTGTAATGAACATGACTGCTGCTGGAAATCAAAAAAACCCCAAGTTGCTTTGGCTAGAATTAAGTATTTGCACGGAGGTGTTTGGAAGTCATATGGAGACAAATGAGCCCCTTCTGTCTGAGCATCTTTGGATTTGCTGCAGAAGAAGCTTTTAGAGAAACCCTCCCTTGAGTGTCTTACTTTTGCAGGGGGGAAAAGCTATCCCTGCTGCCTGTTCTGATAGTTAAGAAGGTCTGGTAAGAAATGATGCAGTGCTGCAGGCCAGGACAGAGCACCTTGTTGTGACAGTAATAACATCAGACAAGGGGTACTGAGTATGTCCATATGTCCAGATATACCTACAGCATGCTTCTGCAGGTGGAAGGTATTAAGAATGATTAGCACTTCGCACCGAAGTAGTCTACTCTTCAGAAAAAAAAGAGCAGCTGCTCCTGAGTCAAAGGGTTAATTTTTTTTTTTGTATCACAGAACCTAGACAAATAAAAAATTTTTGTTTTCACTCTTCCAGATGAGTCCTGCCAACTCATTCAGCCTAAGGGCACAGCTCAGCACAAGGCACAGGCAGCATCATAAGCCTAAACAGCAGCAGCTTCATCTGCTATTCTGTTCCTTTCTTTGCAGTCAAAATAATGAAATCCAGGGGGAATTAAAAGTATCCTGGCTGCAGAGCCCATCATCCAGCCATTGTAATGTAGCTGTGAAATACAGAGCCACAGACTAGCAAGCACAATTAGCTAATAAGATCGGTGCTCCATCATAATCCCATTTTAAATGGGCTGCTGATAAAGTAATTTTGACACCAAAATAGCATCACAGGAAATGCATATTCACTGAAACTCATTGTGCATTCTATTAAGCAACATTAGAAAGAAGCCAGCAAGTGATTTTCACTGGGGGCTGTCAGCAGGACCAATTTCTCCACTCAGACCCATGCTGATGAGAAAATTTGCCATGTCCCCTTCCCCCAAGCAGAGCCAGAAGGGCTCATGGTTACGCATGCCAGCTGTGACAGATTTAGGCTGCCCACAGCTTCCCTCAACAGACCTCAGCTGGGAGAAACACCACGGCTGTTCAGCAGCACACTGGCTCTGCTAAAACCTCCATAAATAACTCCACTCTGCTCAACTCAGTGTATGCTGAGCCGTATTTATTCCTCTGGGGCACTGGGCCTTTTCTTTGAAGATCAGGAAACCAAACCGGCTGTGCTCCACTGTTTTGAGTGAGCTCCTGGAAAATGGAGGTAGCTTGGGCTGCCAGATCTCACCAGCAGCTCAGAGCTCTTTAGCGAATGTAATTTAATGCCCCTTAATGCCCTGAAAATGTACAACTGCTTCCCACAGCATCCATGCACTGCCCTCTCTGGGTTTGGAAGCTCCTCAGCGACGGTGCTCTCTCTCACAGTCCCAAGTGGAGACTGAGTGCAGCTCTCTGAAAGGAAATGGCAACATTTTTTTCTCCTCTAGTTTCTCCTGTAAGAACAAACTGCTTTCTTTTATATCTAATCTAAGTTTTTAACAAACCAGCAAAGAGCAGTTCATCTCCTTAGAGCCCCTGACATGAAATCTTTCACCACAAACATAATCCCAGTGCAATGAAGTCTCCAGTCTTCAAAGGCACCTCTTGGGCCAGCTCCAGCTCTGGAAAGCCTTGTTCTGAGATGAGATGCAGTGCTGCAGCTGGGTGGTGTAGTTTCCAGTGACGCCTTCTGAGATCAGTTCTCTCAGTGCCCCCTCTGCCTTCTGAGCCTGCCCTGAGGGTGGGCTCTGCACTGTGCCAGGATTGCTGTGAGCTTTGCCAGCCTCTTGCCGAAAGGACTATTGCCAGCTTGATGACCTTGTGGCAGATGCCAACGCTGTGTGCCCCCACCTCCCCACTCCTCCAAGGCAGGGCTGACTTGTGTCAGCCTTTGTCCCCACCACAGCCTCTGGTGCACACACCTGGCATGATCTCTGTACCAGACACAGCCAGCCTATGAGTGCTGCCAGAAGTGCGAACAGGTGAGAAGCTCAGCTCCCGACTGGCCCAGCCCAGTCAGGAGATGGTGCAGAAAGCATAGACAGTACCTGACCTCCCCCAGCTCTTGTCCTTGCCTCCTCGTGCTGGCTTACCAGACTGCAACGCAGGGTGATGCCCCAGAGGTTATTGCTCTCCGGGAGGTAGCAGAAAATTAGCATTTCGGGCAAAGGTGATCTGCCGCCTCTGAGTTTCAGTTACAGTAAGTGTAGGACAGGATTAGAACACCCTTTCATGCTCCCCAGCTTCTTGTGCTTAAGGAGAGTTACGGCTCATCAAGCCCAAAAACTGCTGTGTTTTTTTCCTGCTGCGAATCTTCTTTTGCTGTGCAGCCAGAATTCACTGCAAGATCTGAGAAGTTAAAGGGTCAGATCCTTCATTCATTACTGCTCGCTGAAGTGGTCACATAAATATATGCCACACTGCCTTCACAGAAGTGCAGAAATGTGACTTTGAACCCTTTTACAACTCTCCTTTTGTCCTTGAGGATCACATCCCCTGAATAACCTTTTTTACCTCACATCAATCACTGCAGTCCTAGTTTTTTCATTTTTTTGAACAGACAGTTGATCTTCATGCCACACATAAAACTCACCCTGTGCTTCTACTGTCCACATGCTCAGCCACTACCCTTCTACCTGTTTATCTTACACCCCTTCTCTCCACTCACCCAAGCATCACCCAGCTGTGCCTCCATTCAGTTCTCTGCTGTTCTCTGTGATTTTCCAAGAACAAGCCCTTGGCCCCAGCCTGAAGTTCCATTTATAATCCACACCTCTCCCCCACCCAGACCTTGCCTCCATGATACTTCTCTTTTAGCTCACCTAGAACCTGAGTTGTCACAGTCATAGTTTTGCCGTGACTCCTGCTTCTGCCATCTGGGACAAAGTTCCCCATCTTTCCCTCTCTCTCTCTCACTCTCTCTTCTTTTTCAAGCTAGATGATAGATATGTCTGTCTCACAGTTTAAACATCCTTAAGGAAAGAAAATGGAAGCTGTGTGCATTCTGCAGCTCTGGCTTGCCTGAGTAACTTCAGGAAAGATAGGCAAATGGACAACATCTTCCAACCTCTGTCCTGCCTTTTAAGGATCAGTCTATGGCCATGTAGTGCTGCTGCTGTTTTAAACTTTGATCCCTGATTTGTACCTAAATGCTAGCAACAAGACATGGATGTGTTACTACCTCCGTGCATGTCTATCCTACGGTTCCTCTCTCTGCGTAGGTGGCTCACTGCGTAATGCTTGGTATACCAGGTGTCTGACTCCAATATAAAACATTATGGTGGAATTTCAACTGCACTTGGCTCTCCCTGTCACTTAATTGCACTACAAGCAGAGTGGAGAGCAGGTATCCACAATCAGGTATTTTTAACCATGTCACACCAAAATTATTTTAACAGGGACCCCAAGGACTTATGCATGGTGTGTTTTAGCTCATTCTTCAAGTAGCATTTAAGTCGGATTGCTAGTTGCTGGGTCCCTCATTGGCATAGGCAAAAAACCCATAAATACAATCTGTCTACATTTCACTCAGCAATACAATAATAGACAGATAGATTCAGACCTAAAAAAAACCCTAAGGCTTTGTTTTAGAATGTGTTTTGTCTTGGGTCCACTTATAATTTAAGCGCTATGATTTATCTGAAGTGCTTACTCTGAGGAGCCAGGAGGAAGTTAGGCACTCCACACCAGCCCCAGTAACATGGGGAGACTCACGCTGCTTTCTGCAGGATTTCACTGCACTTTTCAAATGAAAACCAAGAGCTTCTTCACTGATCAGAGTGGTCACCATGGGCATGGGAAGTTGCCAGCTAGCGCCAGCATGGCATATTCTGCCCCAGAGAGCAGGCAGACATCATGGGGAAGTGGGACAGGTCTGGCTGCATCTCTTTCTTTACTAGAAAGTGCTGATGATGTTTGGTTGTAGTCATACCTGGCTGTCCTAGGGAGGAAGGTGTGGGGCTGTCACCACCTGCTCCTCAGGCTTTGAGACCACCCACAGCTCCCAAAAAGAGAACCAGGAATGCTGTTGAAAGGAGTAAGATGTGTCTTTACAGACTGTGTGAATCTGCTTGCAGATAGGGCCAGGGACCTGTAGATAAGTAATGGGAGAAACTATCAGTTTCAGAAAATATTACTAATTGACATGGACTGCTGCTCAGCCAAGGTCCTGCTAAATTCCTGAACTTAGGGAAGAAAAACAAAGACTTGATAGAACTATGAATATCATTTGATACAGAAAACGGGGAGTACAAATTAAGGGGCATGCATAGTAGGCAGGTTGGGAAGTCTGTACCTTCCAAGTACCTCAACCAATGGGGAAAGGAAGAGGGTGATGCAGCTCAAAAATTAGGATGAAAAGGATGTTGCGTCCTCCAAAAATTTGAGACACCCCCTGGGGAAATGCCCCGTGGCCTATCCCTTTGCTCATGAACAAAGTTACAGGACTCCTCTGTCTCCTTTTGGACATAAACCTCTGGTGACCTGAATTTTTCCACACATTGTCCATGCCACAGCCTGTAGCTCCGTTGTGCCAGGCTACAGTCTCTGTGTGCACAAGAGCTTCCTCCTCGCCAAAGTTTTCAGATGCCAGCAGCCATGTTCAGTGTTAACAAGAGGGTAAAAGTGACAGGTCATGGACTATGTTTGGCGCTGCAGCATTCCTTCTAGGCACTGATCACAGGCAGGTCACCCACCGTGCTCCTCCAGACAAGCACACTGATGAAGACACAGTGCCATCAGCTGGGCATTTGCAGCCACCTGCCCAGAGTCCGGGCCACTTTCCTGCCACAACGCAGGGGCTTCATAGAACTACACCTTTTAAAGTCTGCAAGCTCTTTGTGGCAGTCAACAGTGCATGCAGAGCGTATGTCTGTCACAGGTGAGGAGGGCAAACCAGTCTGCAGCACAAATGCAGGATTAGAACGTGTTGAGTCCATTAAGAGGACAGCAGCTAATTCTTGCTAAGAAGCAGCTTTAAGGAGCCTCTTGTCCTCCATACTGCACCTTGCCATCCACCAGCACTTGCTACATGAAGGCAGGCATGGCAAGAGCAGTGCCTCTGGCACTAGCAGCAGTGTGCCATGGGGACAAAAGCTATTGCCTGCAATTTGATTTGGGAACCTTTTATAATGAATGGAGAGATCCAGGTGGCAAGCTGGATGAACAGTACTCCTCAAGCTTTAACAGCAAAGGGACTGCAACTGACTATACAGCCCAGCAAAGTGCATAAAGCCTTGAAATTCTCATTAATTATGCTCCTTCTCTTCCACACTGTAACTGGTCTTTCCACTGGAGTATGCCAGCATCTCTCACCCTGGAGGTGAGAGCTCATATTTCCTCCTCCCTGCTTACCTACTGCCCCCTCACTACCCACTGGAAAAATAGGTAGTAGCAGGGCCTTTTCCCAGGTGCACTTGTTTTTATGCCATGCAAAAATGCTCCCTTTCTCTGCTCTTTCTCTTGCTGCTGCCTCTGATCCTCCCCAGTCTATCTCCTCACTCTGCCTGTCTTCTTTCTGCTCCTGGCTAGCTGCAGGGCATCTCAAAATCTGGTTTTAAAATATGAAGTGACTTTTGAACTGTGTGGCTCTGGGCCAAGCCTTCATAGGCAGTGGCTGAGAAAGTGTACTTATTCACTGCTTTTTGACATGGTCAAAGCTTATTCCAACAGGCACTTTGGCATGAGAGGAGCAACTTCAGAAACTGACAAAATGATGTCATTCGAAGAACTCAGCCTTCATCTTCATAGAGGGATGACTCCTGAGCAATATACTTTGTTTTCACATAATGGATCTTCTGTTTCTTTCCAGCAGCTCTCACGATCTCCCTTGACTCAGCTTTATCGGAGTGGTGTATAGAGGTTTATCCTGCCTGTATCGATACGGCCTGTATTCGGATGAATTCCCTCTGTCAGAGATAGGGGAGGGGCAGGCGGTGCATGGGTGGGGCAGAGAATTAAATTCACAGTAGTTAAGCGAAATTAAAGGCTAAATTCTAATCAGCTGGGTCCTTTTGAAATTTACCTCACCCAGCAGAAACAGCCTGAACAGAACATCCAGAATTCCCTTGAACAGAATTTTGTTCAGGGGAACAAAATTCACGGCAGGGCAGCGTCGCAACGATGGCACAAGCCTGGAGATGTATTTTAATACCAGCACCGTGCTCAAAGCTGCTATAAAACCATAAAGCTGCACTCCAGGCCAGCTGCTGTTTTGTGGCTGTATCTCTATCAAAAGCCAACATTATGAAACTACTATTTCCTGTCTACACTGCGGTGTCGGATTTTCTTAAATTTTATTTTATTTTTAATCTCTTTTTAGAACTTGGATCATTGAGCTCTGTGATAAAGCAAAGTAGCACGCGTACACGATACTTATTCACGGGACGGCTGGGGTTGGCAGGAGCCTCGAAGGATAGCACGGCAGGACAGCACAGCCTGGCATGAGATTGCAGCTGCTGTGATGCCACACAACACCCTGGCTAGGGGCACAGCCTCCCCGCTGCGGGACACCCCGAACTCGAGCCCGCGGCGCGCTCCGGCTGCAGGCTCCGGCTGCGCATTGCCAGCGGGCATCCTGCAGGAGCGAGGGCTGGCGCTGGCGGCGGGAGCCTGCATCCCCGCGCCGCTCCGGGGGCAGGGCGGACGCAAAATGTGGAAATACCAAGATTGCACTGAGCCAGGATGTGCTTTGGTGTAAGATTTTTGTATACTTTCAAGCCTGACCAGCAAGAAAGGAGACCTAATCCGTGGAACAGGGAGCGGCTAGCATCGCCTGGTTTGGGACATCCGGGAACTAACAGGCTTTGAGGATGCAGTAAATCAAGATGTTGATGTATGCCTATTGTATACACTGATAACTTCGCAAAACACTCAAGGACCATGTATCCTATACCTGAACTAAGTTCCTTTTAATTCTAAAAATCACGCCTGTAAGTCAAACGTCGGCCAGGTGAAGACCCTCCCCCCGAGCATGCGTAGAAGTTGTTTAGGGCATATGTCGGGAAAATTAAACCACAAACACCAGAGGTTTATATCCAAAAAGGAGAGAGAGGAGTCCTGCAGCTTTATTCATGAATAAAGGGAGCGGTCATGGGCATTTCCCATGGGGTCTCTCAAACTGATAGACAACGCAGCCTCTTTTATCCTAATTTCCCGAGCGCATTTCCGTCTCTCTTTCCCCATTGGCTGAGGTACTCGAGAGGTACAGGCTTCCCGGAACGCCTAATTCAGACCTCGCGTAATATTCATCCCGCCTAACGCAGACACCGTCAACACACATCGCCGCTTTCTTCTTTGTCTTATGTGTCTGTTCTTGTAGTTTATCAACACAGTCTTGGGTAAGTCAATCCGTGGAATTCCTAAGGAAATCCTTCCCATTGTTTTTTTCTCTCTCGCAATATCGGTCTTACCAGCAGACTCAGATCTTACCAGCCGTTTGTTTGTGAAGACACTCCCTTATTCCTTTCAGTATGTAACCTGTAAAAATTTCCGAAGTAATCGTGATCGCCGGGCTGTACTCGGGAAGTCGCTGACTCCGAACTTTCTGCCTGTGAATAAAGCAGCGGAAGGTCCGGCAGGGCGCGCTCCATCTCTGGGCTACCACCAGGCTTGCGCAGCTCTGAAATAAGCAACCGATGCCTCTCTTGAGTGTGTAGTTACTGGCTCGTGGTGAGGAGTATGCTTTCGTGGAGAGCGCTCCGGCGGCTGGGGTGCCGCTTTTTGTTTTGGGGTTTTGGTAATTGAGGGGCTGTGCCGTCCCGCTCCCCGGCTATCCCGGGGCAGTGTCCAGCCGCAGGCTCTGCTCCGTGCCCGCTGCTCCCGGAGCCGGCGGTGCTGCTGGCGCTGCTGCACCGCAAAGTAGCGCCGCTCCGGCGTGGCGCGCCTGCCTGCGCTGTGTCTGTCGTCAGCAATTGCGGAATATGCCTGGGCCCTGCTGTTTCCCCACTGATGGAGTCCGGCGTTGAAGGGATCTAATTCATAACAGCGTTTTGTAGATTTGTTTTTCCTATGGTTGCTGCCCTATTATTTCCTCTTTCCCTTACTTGCTCTCCATTCCCTCGGGGAAATCACTGAGGAGCAGAGATGTACCCGGTTGAGGGCTTGGCTTTCCAGTCCAGAGCTGGGTTGGGAAATGGGTAATAAAAAGCAGTGAAGTTTTGAGACATTCTCTGCCTGGTGCTGTAACTTTATCTCATTAACTTTCTCTTTCCAAGCAAGACGAGAAGGACCTAATCTGAAAGCCCGTCATCCCTTGTTATTGCAACAGTCCCCTGCTTTAAGAAGCAGCAGAGCTATGCTTGAAGGTATTTACACATCTGCTTCTACCCCAAGTCATGGAAACCTGATTGCAGTGATGCTGTGAATGAGCCCAGCTGCCCAAATCTCCCACCTTCCAAGCCCAGGATACCAAACTGATAATATGGAGCTGCTTTACTGAACCACCTAACCCCAAAAACCTGCAAGAAGGGAAGGTGCATTCTCAGTTTTTAGAAGCAAACATGAGAAAAGCCACAAACAACTATTAAAGCTCAGACCTTACCATATGCTCTAGATCAGGATCACTGTGTTTCTCCAGCTTGCTGTGAGAAGCACTGTCATTGAGAACTCCCAGCATCCTCATTTTTTCCTAAAATGGTAGGAAGATAGAGCTTTGTATTCATAACAACTTGCTTGTTTTGCTTCTACTGTGAGTAGGGAACTGTCAAACTGCAGGAGTAGCTGGGTTAGCCAATGTGGCTTCTGTTGAGGATGGATTCAGACCCCTTGTTCTATGAGAGGTCTGTTGAGGGACCAGGGACCATTGCTCTACAATGTGTAATTTTGACTTTGGTTGGGAAAGAAATTTTCAAAATCAGAAATGTGTCTCATTCAAAGTAGTTGCACCGTAGTGCTTCCCCTCAGAGTGCATCTTCAGAGGTGATGTGCTTGAGCAGGGTACGTTACCAGTGACAAGATTTTTCGTTGCCTTTTAAAAAATCTGAACAAGCCTATCTCCTTCCAAAGCCCCAACCACAGCACATCTTCCAAGAGCTGATG
Source organism: Grantiella picta (assembly GCA_013397955.1). NCBI lineage: Eukaryota > Metazoa > Chordata > Aves > Passeriformes > Meliphagidae > Grantiella > Grantiella picta. The sequence goes on from VZRM01009863.1 coordinate 1,192,061, forward strand.
ATATTGCTGCTCTTTGTTTCTGTCTTACTTCCAAATACTTGTTTCCTGGCAGTCCAGCAGAACCTCTCCTGAGCAATGCAGCTGGCCAAACATCCCTTCTAATGGACTAGCATAACAAAAACCACAGTCAGGGTATAACTGTATTTTGGAGATGCAGAATGTAATGGTATCAATCAACAGCTGTGCAAATTCAATTAATGCAAAAGAAAAAAGTCTTCTGTAGGTTAAGTATTTTTACTGGATGTGTATAAATATATGCATACCTTTTTATACAAAGTGATTCACCAAGATCTGTTCCTTTTAATTTTTTTCTTTTTTTTTTGTTTTGGGGTTTAGAGTTTTACATTTGACTGGCAGTGATGGCAAAAGGACTGTAGCTGTCATAGAGGATCTGTAAGTGTAGGTTCTGGTTACATACAACCTGGTCCTGCAGCCTCACATGGTTATTAGTCTTTATGGTCATGATTCTAAGCCTTTCTTTTGGGAGTATGTTGTCCAACTCACTTTTTGATTGAAATCTGAATCTCTTAATAACAAACATTTTAAAAACCTGTAGCATTTAAAAAAATTATCCTGTGGAAAGAATGGAATGACATATCATCTTATGACTGGCTCATCACAAACACCCTCCCCTGGTCACTACATAAATGTATGTCGTTTATGTTTACATATAAATACATATAGTAAATAAAGTGTGTATACAGACATAGCAAGCAACACCAATCCTTGCAATAAAAATCTGAGAAACATATGCACACAGTGGAGCTTGCAACTCCAATCCATAACCTCCCTGTCATCTGTCCTACATACCCTGCCAGGGAAGACAAGGCTAAGCCTTGAAAATGCAAGGATCAATGAAAAAGAAAAAAAAAGAAAAAGAAAAGGAAAAGGAAAAAGAAAAAGAAAAAAGAAAAGAAAAAGAAGAAAAAGAAAAAGAAAAAGAAAAAGAAAAAGAAAAAGAAAAAGAAAAAGAAAAAGAAAAAGAAAAAGAAAAAGAAAAAGAAAAAGAAGAAAAAGAAAAAAGAAAAAAGAAAAAGAAGAAAAACGCCCACCCTACCGACGGACTGCAGCCCCTAAACAAAGCCCAGGACTGTTGAATTCTGCACTGCCTTTCTTTTCCCGTGCCCGAGGAGAACAGATGCCGTGCGGGGCGCTGGGGCCCAGCGTGCCCGCCGGCACAAGGCGCTCCCTGGGGACACGAGCGCGCTGTCCCCGGAGAACGCTCCGGCACAGGCAAGGCTGCCCTCTGGCGCTTCCCAGCGCGATATCCAGCCTGTGCGGAGGCTGCGAGCCAGGGATGCCAGCACCAGAGCGCTCCCTGCGCAGCTCTCCCTCCTCAGGCCAGCTGACCAGCCTCACACGGCTCTGTCACTGCGGGCCACAGCACCCCCGGCTCCCTAAAACAATGCTCGAGAAAGTGGTGACCAACCGTGCTGGGTGACCCAGCCCCCGCCAGGGTGGCACAGACCGCCCTTACCAGCAAAATCCTTTAAAGACACCCAGCAAGCCGAGGGTGGTTGTGCCCTCACTTGTTTGTGCAGAACACAGGGCTGTTTTCTTCCCCTTCTCCTGACTCCTTCCAGCTGTTTTCAGCAAAAATTCCCTCATACATCACCAAGCAAAGTAATTAATGTAGTTTTAAGAGGAATGGAGGAAGAAGATAGCTCTATCGAGGACAAGTGGAGACTTCAGGGCAGCTTTGCTGGCTCTTCATACTTGATTAATCCATATTTGCACTGCTTTGCTTTATTTCAATGGAGCTTGTTGTGATTTATTTCTAATATATTTTCAGAGATGTAGGCCAGGCCTTCCAGCACAGACAGGAATTGCATTGAAATAGGCTGTGGTTCGGTAACACGTGTTTGTTTACTATTCTCGTAGTAAGCAGCTGGTTACATTGTGATGCTTGATAAATCCCGTTTTTGTCATGTGTGTGTTGATATGCAAGCAGAGCCTTCCGCCGTGCCCGTTGTGACAAACACCCCACTGCGGGTAGCTCGGTGTGCAGGTTGCCCTGGATGGTGGGAAGCAAGCCGGGAATGGGGAATGCCTGCGTCTGACGAAGGGCACGGTCCCTGCGGTGTGGGCTTGAGGGGGACATCATCCCGAGGCTCTGCAAGAGCCGGCGAACGCGGAGAGACCCCAGGCTCAGCACCAGCATCGGGATGCGCGCAACAGCTCCAGCCGCCCTCCTGTCTCTGCATCACGATTAAAAAACGCTCCGAGGGACGAGAGGTCTGGGAATGAACTATGGAAAACCTGCGGCCGAGCCGGTGAGAGGAACTAGGGGAGTGTGGGGTGTGCAGGGAGCCAAGTGGGGCACCGTCGGGTCATGGAGCCTCCCGCTGCGAAGGCGCTGCGGTCCCTGCTGCGACAGTCCCCGTTTCACCTGGCATCTTCGAAGCGGGGAGGAACCAAAGGGTGCCTGTTGAAATTTCCTGAGTAGATCCAGTATCACTTCTAAGGGTGGATTCGAGCCCCTTCGTTGGGGCAGCATTTTGTTCCGATTTGGTGACATTCCTGGGGGTTGTGTCTGTGTGTGTGTGGTTGAAGTCCTCGGAAGGCGCAGGCAGAACGGGGGAGGTGGTTTTTGTCCGCTGCCGCAGCGTTATCCCAGGATCCGCAGTCCCTCTGGGCAGGAGGGTTGGCCGCTCCCACCTGGAGCTTGGCGGAGCGATGCTGTCACGGGAACCGCCGATCACACCGATTCCCTTTCCGCGGCAGCGATTGCCGGGCGATTCCCGGATCCCAGGGTTTATCGGTATGTCCGAAAGACGGCGCCGGGGGCTCACCGAAGGGAGTTTACTACCATACGTTCTGTCAGTACTAATTAATGAATATTTACACACGTGTGAATTCCTTTCAAAGGAAGTAAAATCAATTTTAAAAAATCAAAACTTTCTGAGTGAACAAAAAATAAAGTCCCTCTGGGAAGAAAAATATGTAAAAAGACGTCTTGAGAAAATATTCATCCTAATCAGAAGAGACAAAGAAAAATATGTTCTCATGCAGAAGTGGATATAAGATAAATTCGGTCTTGAAAGGTTTCCAGCAGTCCATATGTAGGCTTTTTCTAATATGACTTTCCCCCGTGGTTAATTTGGTTTGTGAAAAACAGACACACTGAAAGTCATTCTTAACCTCTGACTTGACTCTGGAGGAAATGCCGAGGCCCAGTGACAATGACACAAAGAACTCGCATTCCATGTGGCCTGAGACAGTAGTTTTTCACTTGATTTGGGCTAACATAATTTTTTGTTTTTAGAAAGACATTAGGATGCGATTCTTAAGAGTATGCAGGAAGTAATTTCATTTTTGCATTACCTCTGCTCTGTTATGTTGAGGAGTTTTGGTATTTGGGTTTTTTTTTAATTGTTTTTTTTCCCCCAAACTTGTTACTCCATGGGAATTATTTAAATAGAAAACCTCAGCAACTTGTACTCATAATACATTTTAAATAATTAGTAGCTTTTTATTAAATTTTTAATCTTACTACTACAAGTTTTTAGGTAGTTACCAAGAAAAATTTATACTAGCTGTTCAATTTGAAACAGTCTCGCCTGGTAATGACGGAATGCTATTACCATCTGGCAGCTACCCAGTGTCTGGGTGTAATCACTGGGTCGTCTAAGTGTGTTTTGTATCACAAGCGGTGCCAAATGAGAGAATGAACTGGCAAAGTTAATAGCAGACTGAGCTCAGGATCCAAAACCTAAATGATCTGGAAATTGTGGAAATGTGAGTAGCAGTGTGAAGAGCAAATCAGGCATGTTACAGATCAAGAGAGAAACACAAATAAAAGCTACACTGTGGCCTGTTTCAGCGTGAGAACAAAATAAAGTGTTTGCTATGTTGAAAACAATGTAAAAATGGTAACAATGCCTGAGAACATTCTGTTTTGAACTTTTCCCTTAAGGTAAGCCATATTTCAAATGAGATTATTTTATATCCACTTCAGGTCTCAGACACTGACTTGTGCAGACCAACTCACTCATGAAGTGGCACTTGAAAAACTGCTGTACAGCAATTGCTTACACAGCATTATTTTACTTTTCTCTCGTATATGAATTATTTTTGTCTAGGCCACCAGTGTCTTAAGTTAACTGAATATTTTACCCATTTAGTTCATAACAGTAATTCTGTTTTTAAACTGCATGAATTGTTAGATTAAAAATGTCCTAGGCATTAGTAAAATAAAAACTGGGCAGTTGGAAACATAACCAAAGTATAGACTACAGTTCAATGTTTGTTAACTGTATGATACAATATTTAATTACAAGATTTTGTGTGATGCTCAGTATCAGATTTTTGTGGAAAATACACATTCAATGTCAAAACACAGTTGCAGCATTTAGTGGTCATTATTTTCCACAACTTACACCAGAACGAACACAGATAAACTCTTTGGAAAAATTAATCACTTTTGGTACATAATTTCTTCCTTTACTTACCAGTTGCTATATTGCTGAAATAGAGTTTTCATGAAAACTGCACTGAAATGACTGTAAGTTCCAGCTTTTTCTGGAAGTGAACACCTAGGACATGTTAAAAGGTAAATTTTCGCAGGAAGAAGCAGAGTATATGACATTAGCACACCTCTGATTACATTTAAAAATTAACTCCAGACACGTGTGAGGGAAGACCTGTCTGTTGTATATCCCAATGTGTATTTCCCTGATTTCACATAATCTTTTTTCTGCATGTCTAAAATATGTATTGTATTAAGCTAGTTCTTGCCCCATTTGGATCCACTTTTGGAGAGGTGTATGGTTAGCTATTTCCTGAGCATGAGACTTTCTCTTGGTTTTCAGTCTGTGCTGTCACTGAAACACAGTAACAATAATAATAACAATAAAAATAGCAATAACGACAACTATCTTCACCTAGGCCACATTGACATCTCCCATGGGATATGAGGTTTCTGAGCCTTAAAGTCTATGGGTGACAGTCACTGAAAAAAAAAAAGGCATTATTTTTTAGTTGTAAAGCTGCAGAAAAGGCTTCTAATATAACACACTTTTGTAGGTATAATAATGTACTTAAATAATAAATATTACACCTAAAATAGCAGACTGCTTTCAATAAACTATGCTGCACAATAAACAGTGAAATGAACTGCCAATAAAATAATTTTACATTAACTATAAAATCTACCTTTATCTGTAATATTAGGAGATTTTGGCTTCGTTTTCTCTATACTCTAATCAAGAGCCCCAAACTAGATAAATTTTTTGTAGCAAAGCAAGCTTTTTTTTTTAAAAGCTGCTTACCAAGCATCAAAAAAGACATAGCCTGCTATCAAGTAATGTTTAACATTCATGTTATATAACCTTACAAGATGCACACCAATTGTAAGCCCTTCCCAGCAAAGAATCTTTTTACTCTGCTTTGAGGATCTTTCTGAGAATCATAGAACCCTTCAAAATACCCTTTAATTTCATCCAAAAAACCATTTATATGCCACTAAGACATAGATCATTTATTATAGAATAGAATACAGAATAGTCATAGAATAGAGTATTTCAAGTTGAATGGATTATTGAGTCCAACACCCCTGTTCCTTGCAGGACTATCTAAACCATATGAATAAGAGCATAATCCAGATGCTTCTCTAATTACTTGTTGCAAAGTAATTAAACTAAACCAACCAAACAAACGGGAAGAAATTACTACGATAGTACTAAGGGATCACAAAAGTACTTTGAGCGCTTGTTTCAGAAGGCATGCGGACACTACACGTAGTTACAGACCAAGTGGGTAAGGCGTTGAGTTTCAGAGCACTGTCAGGATGTTCAGTCGTTTCAGTCACCACAAGGTGGTACCATTTCTGAACGTTGCTCATGCTGGCTGCCTTCTCTTGTACTTCATGCACAGAATTCTGTAAAATAGCAGTAGCCTGATTTTTAATCACAGAATGGTTGAATTTCAAAAACTCTGGACGTCTTCTGATCCAACCCCTCAACTCCAGCAGAAACGCCTAGAGCCAGCTACTTAGATGGCTTTTGATATCTCTGGAGAGGGAGACACCCCCAACACTACTCGGAGCAACCTGCACCAGTGGTTAGTCACCCTCAGGTTAAAAAAAAAAACCTCAACGTTTTCCTGATCTTTTTATTGTTAATATTAACATAGTAATGTTCAGGAGGAGCCTCATGTGTTTCAGTGTATGCCCCTTGTCTCTTGTCCTGTCACTGGGCACTTCTGGTAGTATCATAGCTCCACCTTCTGAACATACTTCCATCAGGTATTTGTACAGGGAGGTGATTCCCTTTGAGCTTTTTCTTCTCCAGACTAAACAGTCCCAGCCCATTCAGCTTTTCCTTATATGAAATAAAGATCCATAAAGGTGTTCATGTTGGTCTGAACTCTCCCCAGTACACAAAACCTTCTCCCCATGTACTCCCAACTAGACACAGCATTACAGCTGTGGCCTCAGCAGTGCTGAGAAAAGAGGAAGGAGAGCCTCCCTTGGCCTGCTGGCAACACTCCTCCTAATGCAGCCCAGGACATAATTATTTTCTAATAATAAGCATAATATTAGAGAGCTTCAAGAATCCCAGAGAAAAGTCTGGTCACTGATTTGGCTTTATTCTCACTGAGAAGATACATTACAGTACACTGTCTGCCCATTACTGTCTCCATTCTTCCTCCCCCTTTTCTTCTCTATCCTCAACTCTTTCCCAACATTCAAACTTCAGAAAAAGTCAAAATAAAGAACACAAGACAACAATTCTGCTCCTGGCTTCACAATAAAAGCCAGTAGCTTACTCATTTGCATATGTGAAGAGCAAATTATGTCCCACCTCACTCCACATAATAGTGTTTGTCCTTAATGTTTCCAAAAAGCCTTAGAAAAGAAATGACATCTCTTTTGTTAACAGTTCAGTTCAAAATTGTAATTTGATTTTTGGTTTAAGGAACAAAAGATATGCTAATAAATTCCTCTCTATCAGTGCTGGGTGCATCAGTATGTTTATCAAGGCACCAGTGCTTTTTCAGTTACCAGTAAAAATGTCTTTATAAACTAGAGAATCAATAAGATGCAAAACATGTAAGGAACTAAATGCAATAAGGAAGGAATTTTACCTACCCAAGAGGAAAATAACAAATCACCAACTTTGTGAAGAGAAGGCTGCTGATAGAGTGATCAAATCAAAGAACATGACTTCCAAAGTCAGCACGTGCAAATCAGGGCTGTTTATTCTCCAGCAGGCTCATAAAACAAGCTCCAGACACTAACCCATTGAGTTTACCCTGGATATGAAACACAGCAGCCAAGACGATTTGATCTGCACATCCAGTTCTTTCTGTGAGTCTAAGAGCTTCCAGAATAGTGTAGAAGAGAGAGGAATTCAGCTATGTTTGCATTCCTCCATGAAGATACAACCAAAAAAGCTAAAAGGTAATTTTAATTACTTCTAGCAGCAATAGCACATAGTACCCACCTAATTAAGCATGGCAGCTGCCTCTTAAAGTGCCAGTTTCTTCCTACTATTGATAAAGTTTTCAAACATGAGTGCTTTGAGCTGCACCTAAATTAGATGTACAGACAGCAGTGAAGAAAAAGCTCTCATAAAGGGCTTCATTTTCACAGGGGTCTCCCTTCACTCTCCTCTGGGCCTGCAAAAGCAGAGAATGAACACACACTTTTGTGAGCAGCAGAGCCTACTTCAGCATAGAAGTGTCTCTGGGTGAAGGGCTCTCAATGCCTGAATGGTAAATGCCTTTCATGGTAAAGAGAGCTGGGCACTTTCATACATTGATGGGAACCCTTAGACTGCTGAGGAGGATGTGAAATAAATGTTGTTGGAGTGGTTTCAAAGAATTTATCTCAGATGTGCCCTAAGCTTCTAGCCAGTGTATAGCTTGTTGCAGAGTTGCTTGAGAACATTTTACTGTACTTCAAAAAAAGCAGTCATCCAGCCATGATTAGCATTCACAGGAAACCATGTACCTTAACACAGTGCACAGGGGTTGGTTTCATGTGTTGCTCTCGCAAGCTGTATGTGTTGGTGAAACAAATATGAGATATACTTTATTTAGTGTTGAATTTCTTTTAAAGTAAAGACGTACTAGATGACATCTTTTGGGCTCTCCCCACCCTATGCTTTGTATTTTTGTTCAAAAACAGGAGGAACTTTATCTCAGGACTAAAAGTAATCTCCTCTGTATGCATCCATAAGGTCTAGGTGACCTGCCAAAACTCAAGATATGTAAGGTTATTGTGGTAAGAATAGAAACAGATGGCAGAGCCGGGTTTTTTCCATACACTTTCATCTGCTTCACAGTCCAAAGCCTTCAGACACCTCCCAGTGTTAATCTTACTTTCATGTTTTTTCTTTCTCCTTCGGTACTTTCCATAATGATATCAGACTTCGGCATCTTGTCTGGTTTTTTTGCATCATTTCTTTCTTGTATCAGCAAACACCTAGTTCAAAACAGAGTCAGCAACATCTCTTTATTTGTTATTTCAAAGTCCTGTATAGATGACTTTGCTTTTGTTTTGGAGGCAGATATGCATTCAATTTTGAATATTATATTACTTAAGAAACCTATTTTTCATAAAGGAATTCTGTCAGAGACTGTACAGCAGTCTTAAACACATTACAATAGTTGAAACCTAGTGTTTAAACCAGAGTCAGATCACCATTACAGAAATGAACGTCAAATATTATAATAAGAATTTTTAGTACTGAAAAGCATTTAAATATATAATTTATTAATCCATGTCACAGATGGGTGTGAAACAACAGAGCCCTTTCAAAGAAGACTGTTAAAGAATTTGAAAAACTGACTATTTCATATGCAGACCACAATATTTCTAGGAATAGGAAAAAAAATCCTATAAAAGACAAAAAAATATTTTCCACAATAACAGTATCAACAATAAGTAGGGAGGACACTAATTTCCGTATTCAAAGCCTGGAAAACTGTTGAGGTGCAAGGATACCAGGACGTTTATTTGCTAATAATGCTGACTCTTTTATTGAGTTCTGAAGAAGAAGGATGATACATGCTTTCACCATGCCAGGAGGACAAAAAAATCACCTCTGGAAGGAAGTTCAGGAGTAAGTTTGTTAATTTATGAGCTACAGCACTCTTTACATAAGTGTCTATACATACCACAAGTGATTCAGTCCATCAGCTTAATGCTGCCTTGTGTTGAGCTTATACACCAGTGAGAAGGACAGAATGAGATAGCCATGATTTGAATGTAAGCACACTATTTGGCAAAGGCATGTCTTGCCATTTTTATCAAGAAATTTTTAAATTTATACTTTCAAGATTTAGAGGTTGTTCTGGCCACTGGTCCCTTTTTCCAGTATATCACCTCAGTGCTGATCAGGTTCTGCAGTCTGTTCCACTCAGCAGCTGAATACATTTCCTACCATCAGCGTTCCTGCCCTAGCTGGTGTCATGCACAGAACAGTCCTGCAGCCTCCAGAGAATCCTTATATTTGGGCTGATGTGCAGCACCACAAATTCATTATTCTGCTTTTCCCTGTACATGAATTAACTTGCGCATGAACCATCACTGCAGATGAATAAATCTGTTCTTTTTTTGACTTGAAAAGCAAGTTAAATATTCAGAATGTTCTCTGGGAGATCAGCTCAAGGAGAGAATATTACATAAGGGAGGGAAGGCGTTAAAAGAAAAACCAGCCCTCCCACTTATTTCTCTAGAAGAAACTGAAGTAGAAGTTTCTTAATATCCAGCCACGTATATCTGGAATCTTGGCAGCTAAGCAACACAGGCACCTGAAAACCTTGCACACCCAGAAACCTGAGAAGTTTGTAACCTGTGGAGATATTAGGCAGTGCAGCTCCAAGCCCCAGGCAGGTAAACAAACTGCTAGAAAACAGGCTAATGTTATAGAAGTCCAGGGACAACTGGAGGGTTGCATGGCATTCTAATCCCCACTCTATATGCTGACTTCAAAACATTCTAATGGTTTTATGTGGCACTGCTAATTTTATCTGGCACAGCCAGTGTTCCCTCAGGCCTAAAAACAATTGTTATTCCATTTCCTTTGCTTGGACTAGAATAACTAGAAAATTTTTACACATGCAAAGGGAGTTTGACATCTTCCAAAGCTTTCTACAAATAGGGTTTTAATTAAAAGAACAGTTAGAGAAATCAAACGAGAATTCTGTAATTGTTGGAGTGTTATACAGAATGTACTATTTTAAGTCAAAAGCAACACAAATACAGGTGGTTTCAGAAGCTTTAAGGAAAAAGCATATCTTATAAGCAGAAAAATATATTTATATTTAGAAAAGAAAAAAACTAAAATGTTCCTTTGCATATTTAAAAAAAAAATTATATGCTGTTTTGAAGAGACCAATAAGGCACATTTTGCCAGGTGCATCATGATTAAACTTCAACAGTCAACACCAAAGGAAGCTGCTGGGAATATATTAATGTTCTTCACACACAGCAGAGAGGAATAGGGGTGAGCAAATTTCAGTCCAAATACTCTGACCTGTTGGTACCTAAATACACCAAAACAGTACAAATCAAAGATTTAAAAGTCTTAAGATGAGGGATCATCTTTCCTTAATTGCAGATAGGCTAATCCCAAAGAGACATAAAGAAAGACTTTTCTAAGTAAAATATGTGATATTTCTTTACTTTACTAAAGCTTCTATTCAAGAATCATATTTAGATACCTTTAGAGGTCCTACAGATACATCAAAATTCTGAAACCCCTCAAATCAAAGAGAAAGGTAAATGTGAGTTTTTAATTGATCTATGTTTCTTGGTATGTGGACTTAACCTTTCAAAAATAAAAAACACGGGGATATTTTAAATACTAGAGTGCATTTAAGGTTGGATAATGCTTGCTTTAGTGTTTGTTTTAACAACTTTTTTGTTGTTTTTCCTTGAGTTTTGTTTTTGCTTGGAGTATTTACTTGAATTTTATCAAATTTAATGTAACTCACCGAAGATTTCTTTCAAAAGCCTTGAAGGAGTATGTTTAAATTAAACCATATTGGCATTCTGTATTGTAAATAACTACATACACAGTTATTTTTAAACTAGATCACCCTGGAATGTGGAATAATGAGCAAAGCCAAGTGTTTATAAACTGATTCATAGCCTTTTAAATACTAGAAATCTGATAGCAGTGTGGCTCATATTACTTTTTCACTACACAGGTGTATTATCATATTCATTCATCCTCCACATAGAAATTAAAAAATTCCCCCAAAACATTTTCTGAAAGCAACACTGTCATCAAGTTTAGAAATTCTTCCAAAAAAATGAATCTATTTCAATTTTTATCTTGATCCTTATAATAATAACAATTGCCATATGAAATTATGTTCAATAACAGGTACTGGCTCTGTCTTTGGTATTGTTAGTGTCTTTGAGCTCACATATTTCTGCATACGGGGGCAGTTGTAGCTCTTGAAATATAAGTGCTGAAGACATGTAGATTATGTTCTAAAACAATCTCCAGCCTAGGCTGCTTCTTACTTTAAGACACATAATATCCTACAGTCCTGTCTTGAAATTATAAACAGAATTGCAAGAATTAACAGCACAAAACTTCCTACAATGACACAAACCACTGCTATTTACTTGTACAAAACAGATTATATATAATACTTATGCTCTATGCAGAAGCTTATTTTCCTATATGCTTTTTAATTCCTGATATGTGGACAGCTACAGTGCCACATAAATATGAACACTACATATGCATTTTATGAAGATTACAGTATAGGGAATCCTTATCCAAAAATCTCAGTGCTTTTATCTGGGGACAAAAAGAAAAAGAAAGCCAAAACCATAGCATGGATCCACTTACCTCACTATGAAAATCAGGGAAACAAGAAAATAATAATGAGGGAAAACATCAATATGAATAAACTAGGAGTCTCGGCACATTGAGCCAAAAATTTTAAATGGTATTGACAAGGACACTATAAAAATGAAGAGAATTAGATAATCTTAATACTAAGTACCACTTCCATTACAAATCCCCTTAATCATTTTATTGTTTGCCCTGAAACCTGAGATATTTTTCAGAAAGAAGAGGAACAACAGTGTGGCAAAGAGGTTAAGGGCTTTCAGAGAGAGAGAGATACTCACACAGCCTTACAGTGGGGTTTGTGAGAAGCATGAAAGGGATGACGATACATGGGTTGTTCTGCTGCTGAGTGTTAGAGACAGTAAATGACCATTTGTACTCTGCCTGTTGGGAGGAGAAAGGGAAAACTGTTTTATTTAGCAATAGGTCTTTATATTATCTTCTGCCAGATGTGTCAAATGGCTCTTCTACACATGCAGCAGTATTTAGCAATTTCAGCTGACAATACTTCAAAAAAATTGCTATGCAATGTGTTGAAAAACAGTTGAATAGTAACTGAACTGTACATTGTGGAACCCTTAATAGAGAAGTGAGTTAAATGGCTCATCCTTTACCCAGATTATATTTAGAGACACGTCACACATAATTTTTCTGGTTTTGAAACTTCAAGGACATGATTCTTGAATTTTTACTAAAAATTACTATGGAAACCTTTTTCAAAATACTTCATGAAACACTGGTTTATGAATAAGGTATTTGCAAAGCACCCAAATAATTTTTTTATTAAACAAACACAAAGAAAGATGGAGTAACCAAATTGTGCGTGCACTTGAAACTCCTTTAGAAAAGGACTTCTAGCAACTTCCAGACACAACCTTTTTCACTTTCCAAGGTAAGAGTCCAAAATGAACAATAAGGCTCTAAAGGACTTCAGAAAATTTGATACAAACATTTATTTCTGAAGTATATAGGCATAGTAAAGAATTCTGAACTTTAACTTAAGGGAATCAAATAATCAGTATGAAAGTTGGAGTAACTATCAGGCCTTATGACGTACCTATGGCATGTTGTTTCTCCGATTGCCACTACTGCACTTCCTTGACTTCTCACAATGCAAAGAATATATTCCCAGCCTTTGGAAAGCAATGTAATGCTGAGAAACAGCACAGGAAAGGGGACAGGATGTGCAGCATATCCTCACCCTCTCTATCCTTCCTACTGCCCCTTCCCCCTCACTTATCTTCATTCCTTCTTGCCCCTATTGTCCGAAGACATCTGAAAAAAAGAAAAGGTTTAAACTCCCCCAACTCTTGCTGTTTTAACAGGTGAGGAGTCTTCACTGAGCTACTTACAGAAAAGAATGCATGTTAGAAGAGACTTACTGCCCACGCCTGAACCTGTGCTGTCTAGGCAGACAGCTGTGGTAGTCGTTGCTATCACAAACCTGAAACTCTTCTGCAGTTTGTGTTTATTCTTGCTCCAGCTAGGCAATTGTCTGCTTTGATTATTACACAAGCTAATCAGGCAAAAACTTTCCTGCCTTGGCATTCTGTAGCAATTGCAAAAGCAACTTGTAAGCTCATTTCTCCAGGCTGTTATTTTTCAGTTATCATGGTTTGCAGACAGATGGAAATGTAGGAAGACATACTAACAACAAATTATTCCAGTGAGACCATTTTGGCTGGTCATTTTTAATGTGGTTTCATGATCAGCTGACCTGGTGAAATCTTTCAGAATTCCTTTTGCTTTCAGTGGAAAGTAGAGCTCACTACCTTATGTTAAAGTCATTTTCAATGCTGTCGACACAGTGGTACCTGAGCAAACAGTATTCCATTGGAGAGAAGACAAAATGGGGTTACCTTGACATTTGTTAATACCTCACTGACCACTAATTCTCCTGCTGCGGGTGGTCTGTTAACACCATTGAGACAGGACTATGAATTTGCAAATAGCCAATAGGCCAGTTATTATTAGGTGTTTAATTGACTAGTATGCAACACAAGCGACTAATGTAGATTTCAAATAGTAATTTATTAAAAAAATGGCCCATGCACACAGACATATCCTTAAAAATTTCCTTTTCAACACCTTGACACAAAACCATGTTGCAACAAGATCCTTCATATAGATATAAAAAATTATTCAACTCTATCCAGATGAAGTTTTTGGCAAGGAAGTGTGTTCTAGAAATAAAAGCATAGCTATTTACTCACATAATGCTTATTTTAAAGGTGCCTATACTTGCCTTGTGGTTACCACGTTCTTTTTTCTTTTATTACCAGACTAGTATTTGAAGATACCTACATACTTACCTCCTCATTTTTAAGGTAACTACTTAATAACACAGACACACCTCAGGCAGTTAGAAACTAAGAAAATGGCCAATTTGTCTGAAATATTCATGGCTTCAGTATTACAAACACCATAAAATGACACATACAAAAGATATTTTATTTGCATGTACTAGTGACTATATCACATAAATGTAAAATTAATGATATTGGAGTATCTGATTGAGTCACCTTATTTTTTCCTCATTAACTTTTTTCCTACATTTGTTCCCCATTAGCCTCATGAGGTTTATCAGTCAAGGTGATTGAATATGACAGATCTCATCTGCTGACCATATGACAAGTTGCCTGGATGAACATAAAAGGGGTTTGTTTTCAGAAACATTTTTCAGAAAACTGCTAGAGACATGAAGCTCCATCAGCTTCTTAGAACCTGTGAGACCCAAGTAACAGGTAGTGACATAAATTTGCCCTAATGGCCCTGACCACCAATCACTTGATGTTCTCCCCTCCATGCAAACGCTCCAAAGGGTCTGTTTATCTCAGGGCTGGGCAGCCACTCTTACCTGAAATGAGTTGCCCTGCCCTGTGGATGGACATGATTGTACTATTTTCTCTAGTCCTACCTCTGCCCTCATCTCCCATCCTGGATCTGATCCATTACCGTGCCTTATCTGGGACTGCTGGCAGCCCCTAAAATTGAAATACCCCAGAGCTGGGTGTGTTCAGCTGTATCCAGACTGCCCTCTGGTCAGGGAGGGCACAACTGCTGTGAGCATCCTCAGCACCAGTTTTGTCCCCAGCTTGCTGAGTAGCCCTACTGATGCTGCTTGGTGACACTGACTATGCATAATGGAGCCACATTTCATATTTGAAATGGGAGTTTTCTCTCCATCATCTCTCAAAGGAAGCAACCTTGTGAAGGGGGAAAGGGGAATACCAGGAAAAAAGGGAAGCACAATGAGCATGTCAAATATTGCTCCAAGCAACCAAAATGCGCCAGAAACTGTTATTAGCTGTGTTTTTAGCACAACAACACACCAACTCAATCCAACAGACTTAATACAAGATCACTTTGATTTAAAATCACATTGAACAGGATCTACGTAGAAGATGCTTGAGGAATGAGTCTCTTGCACCACAAAATTACTGTGGTTTCAGGATTCAGTAATGCTGAAACTTGTGCAGAGAAGTGCAAGTACCTAAAATTATTTTCTCCCTCTCCTGTTGTAAGTTGCTTCTTGGGGTTTCAAGAGAGTAATTTTCCCTCCTCATTTCCGTACCACAGAAGAGGAACATGTGAGAAGAAAGCTAAGAAAATGAGTGAAAGTTTTTTCTACTTAATTTAAGGAAGTCAGTATTTTAGCATATAGCCCAGTTATACCAGAGAGCAAATTATTTCTGGAAATGTTGGTCCGTGTAGAAGAGCTTAAAGAAGCTCTTAAAACATAGTGTATCAGAAATGGTAGTACAAGTACAGGGAAGTACTTTTAGCAAGAAGAGGTCACAGGAACAAACTGTTACACCACTTCGCATTGGTAACAGTATTGTCATGGTCATCAGATAAAATTTCTAATGTAATCAAAGCACAAAGCAATGAAAGCACAAATAAGGGGCAGATGTTCTCTGGCACACTGTTTAACTGTGTTGGAAACATGAAAGCTCGGAAAGCAGAGGCAAGTTGAAAACTATCTTATGCTTGCCTGAAGGCACAGAAGGCAAACACCTTGTTCTAATCCTTTGAAAGATGAGTAGAGCAGCCCTTTCACCTAGAAATTCAGCATGTTAATAAAAAGACTGAATACTTCCAATTGGTAGTTATTGAAAACACTCTGATCTGAAAGATGCTTTTTTAACTTTTTTTTTTTAATAAAAATTGGTCTCCCTAGCACACACTCACAAACCAGAAGCAAACCCTGGAAATGGTAGGCATCTAGCTCACAGATGATTTCTTGGAGTCAGTTACCCATTGTTGAAGTTTTGCTCGAGATTTTCATGCCTCATATGCTCTATGCTGTTTTGACACAAGCCAGCATGCCAGAAAATTTCCCTGACAATCACTGGAAGATTTCTTCAAGACTCCCGTGGCATCCTATTCCAAGCCAGATGAGATTGTATAAAAGTATGCTTTTATTATTTGACACCTCTTGAAAACCAAATTGGGATACTGTGCTCTGCAGCGGTAGTCTAGAACAATTGTAAGATTAACCAAAAATTAAGGTGTAAAACTTTCAAAAAATTTTTAGGTACTTTCAAATAATCCATAACATGAGTGAAGTTAAACTAGTGGTCAACAAAATATTTATTTAAAGAGAAATGAGAAAAAGTGAAAATGAGAAAAGGTCTCTTTTCTTCTCCATTCAGTTCATGTCCTGTCTGGAGTTTCCCCATGCTTTCAAGACTTAGTCTTCTTGTTTACTTTACACTTGAGACAGCACCGAAATATCCTTTATAAAGGACTTAGATTCAAATCTTCATCTGGCTCTTACTTCAGAGGTGCTTTTGCTCTTTCTGTACAAATGATTACCTGCCCTCAAAAACTATGTAAATTATGCATCCCTTCGACAGGTCAGTGCTGTGTCCTATATCTGATAAGCAAAGCAAGAGCTGTGGAATTAATAAAATCAAAACCACCGGTTTGAGACTATCAGACTAAAATGTGAAATTCCTCCATACCATTATTCTGTCTCAAATGTGTTAACTGGCAAGGTGTTACCAGTTCTTAATTCAGATCACTTCTAGACAACAGTGGGACTGAACCCCAACTCTTTTCTGGACCAAAAGACTCACTGTTGTGAACTCATTCCATCAGCAGTGCACAAAGTTGTTCTAGGAGTGAGAAAATTTGAATATTTCAGTATGCTTCTTTGGAAGCTTGTGGCTAAATTTTACTGGGGTACTAATGGACATGGCTCCTTGTACAAACACATTTTCATGAATTCAGGCAAAGCTACAAATTTACCCATAGAACCTATTCAAAGCTAATTAAAACTAAAAATAAAACATAGTGGTTTTAAAAATTATCCATTACAGTAATAGTAAAGCTTTCTATTAATAAAATTTCATCTACCAGAGATTATATTTCTGTACATCTTTGAAAGGCTGACACAAGTCGGTAGTGTTGACATGCTGTAGTGAAGGGCTTAAGACACTTCATGTAACGTAAGTATTTCAAATGAATGTCCCCACAGAACTACAGAATAAAGAAGCATTCAAAAATATTAACAATATTAATTTTCATTTCCTATGGATTTGAATCCTAAATGCTTTCCTATGATGAAAAATTTCCATAATGTCTGGTCTGTTCCATGACAAAAACTTTAGACTTTACCTTCTCAGGTCTGTGTTAGTAACTGTAGAATGACTACACCATTTATTCCCAAAATCCCCATGTGACATTGTTAGTCAGGAGTTAGTTTTGTGTGGCAGTTTCAGCATTATGACTTGCTTACTGGCCACTCAGATATCAAGTTCTGATTTGCTTATTACTTGTTTAGTTTTAAATTTAAATTTTCAAGACTTAGCCTTCTTGTTTGCTTGACACCTGAAACAGCACCAAAATATCCTTTATAAAGGATTTATATTCACATTTAGAGTTTGCTAGACATATGTTGCACAGGTAAACTGTGGAAATTAACAGACACAATTACTTAAAAATTATTGTTTTACTTTAGTGGTAATGGAGTTGAAGAGTGAGGTGTTAAGAGCTGGGAATTATATTTTCAAGGTGTTTTTATTTTTTATTTAATCTTCTAGGTTACATATTGCTATTTTTTAAAATATTAAAAAAAAATTAAATTCAAGAGTGGTGGACAATATTCAAGAAAATATTCAGAAGATGATCCTGTTTTCTTCCTCTTCCACGTTATAGCATTCTGACTATCAGAAAAGCCAGGACTCTATTTTTAAGTCACACACATTTTTTTCTTTCAGGAATTTCTATTTGATGTTTTTCTGCTATAAATTTCAAAACTTCTATTCCAGATGAATAAAGGTCAATACTTCAAAATTACTTTAACAAAAAATTGAAAAATAGCTGACACTTCAGAATTTGTGCTATTATTTTCCCTGAGGGGATCCAAAACCTCCATACATTTAAAATATCTTACTCAAAATAACTTTTCTCCCTCCTCCCCCAAAACTGATACTTATGCCCCTAAAACAGCCCAAGCAAATCCCTGTACGCATATTAGCCACGTTCAGTTACTAAAAATATATGTACAGCACCATGTTGTGTTATCTGGACATTAAAAGGCATAATATGTCAAAGTGGTAACATCAAAACTACAGCTTCTTTTACACTACAGAAGCATCTCTGCAATCGGTGCAAATTTTCTTGCAATATTGAGAT
Source organism: Grantiella picta (assembly GCA_013397955.1). Lineage (NCBI taxonomy): Eukaryota > Metazoa > Chordata > Aves > Passeriformes > Meliphagidae > Grantiella > Grantiella picta. The sequence goes on from VZRM01009863.1 coordinate 1,210,522, forward strand.
TTTTTTTTTAAATAGGGAAATGTTTTATTTTAAAAAAAAATTAAAAAACCCAACAACTTCTCACATATGAGTTCCACCAGCAGAAAATTAAACTCCTTCACATTTCACTATTGGGTCATGGCATACTTTCAGGCATCAAAATGTTTTCTGTTGAAGTGAAATTAAGCAGAATAATTACAGTGTACTAAATAATTCAGGGCTCAGTGGTTTGTCTGTGGTATGAGTTTATTCATCCTACATAATGCCAAAAGTAAATTATATTCCAGCTCATGACATTTAAGAAGGAGCTAATGAACAGGTAATTCCTTGCTGTACTTCTGGGGTTTTATTTACTTTAAAACAAATACCACTACATTTAAATTATGAGACCTTTCTAGACTTTTTTAAAATTAACTTTGGGAATAGTTTTAATTAAGGTTTCTTCACAGTATGAATGTACCACTTGCATGTATGTATTATGTTAATAATTTTAATCTCATAATAACATACCTTTTTTTTTTTCCCAGGCAACTATTTTTCCCAACAACTTATTCAATGCACATGGCAACTCATGTTTTCTTGACTGTTCATATGTTACACTCAACAACCCACGCACGAGATAATTGCATCTTCACTGCTGATATTAGCTAGTTAACATGAAAAAAATTAATTTCTTTGTGAGTCATCCAAATTCTATGCTGTTGACTTAAAAAAAACCAAAACGAAAAACCCAAAACAAATGTGCATGTATTTCCATTGGACCTGCTGCACAAAGCACCTAAGAGTCAGGCAGGCACACATATTACCAAGGAATCTAGAACAGCTCTGGATCCCTAATCACAACTAACTGATTCAAGGTCAAGGTACAGACAGAGCCTGAGTATAAGTTACATTCTTATGCTGCCCTTACAGTTGATCCTTGCTAGGATATTCAAACAAACAATTCACATCATGCTTACTTAGGCAGTGGCATTTGATCAGCTGAGCAACTCAAGATCTCCTTAGTCATACTCAGTCTTCTTTGGAGCAAGCTCTCCTTGTACTCACATCTAGACTCTCCTCGCCCTCACAGACACCTAGGAGATTAATCTGACTCAGAAAAATTAGTCAAATGTGTCTGATAATTTTAAGGGTTTGCTTTTTTACCATTTCACTTAGCATAGAACAGAAACTGCATATCCTCATATCTTAATCTATAGTTGCTTATGTAACCATCAAATCAATGGTCTAAGAGCATTTTAAGATGTAAGGTTAGGCATATAGATTGACTAAATAACCCATTTTCAGGAGGCTGTAAGAGATTAATCAAATATCCCACAGGAATTATGGCACAGGCAGGGCTTGAATCCAATTTCAGTATGCCTTTACTTGAGTTATGTGAGTTTTCCATTGTCTATTGATGTTTCTTGGCTTGTCTTATCCATTTCTACAACAGACCAGAAAACTACTGGATATTAACTCATACATTAAAAAATTGTCCTGTCTCACTTCAGGAGGACACAAGAAGCAAATTATTGCTGATGATTACAATAAATTTGGACACTGTGTAGGGAGTATTGATATAATTTCTGCACATAATTAACAGGAACAGTGACAATTCAGAGATCACAAACCCACAATTATCCTTTGAAATTATGTGTTTCAGAATACCAGGGTCTTTATGTTAAGGCCTTATTCTTCATTTCAGTTCTTGGGGATTAGCAGCACTGATAACATCTAAACTACAAAATTCTTCCGCTCTGTTCTGGTGACATATTAGTCATTAGTCACTTTAGTAAATGCAATGTTGCCTGACTGAGTTTTTGCTCACAGCACAGTATATTTAATGTACATCTCTCTCATCAACAGGCCATTTTATATTTATCTTATTTTTGTTCTCTATTTATTACCTATTGTTTTCCTTTCACTCTCATCCATACACCCAGAGCTTTTCATTAACCTGACCTGCCTTGCCTTCTGCTTTCTGCCTTCTTCAAAGTAATCTTTGCACACATTATCTTTTCACCTGTCTTCTTTCAAATCAACACGTAGGTATACATCTTCATTAGCAGTCATTGCTTTCCCCTTTATCCATTATCTATGCACATTTATGTAGCAGTTAACAACAGCCAAACTCTAGTCAATCAAATAACTACAGTGAGTTTTTGTAGGTTAAGTGCAGGTTAATGCAGCATTTAATCTACCTATTATTTATTTTTTTAAAAATTTGAAACATTGGCCCGTTAAGTTATCTCCACCTAAGAAAAGTAAGCTAGAACTCTATTCGCACATAATGCCTTTCTGGAAGAAGTGATTCTCACTAGGTGAAAACTTAAAAGTTTCTGTCTTCCTGTAGATGTGCACCTGGGCAGGACAGAACACCCGCTGCACTTTCCAGGTAAGGAACCCTGCAGTATCAATAAAAAACAGTCAGTTTTTACAACAACTACTGACAGTGTTGCCTTTAAAGAGCCATGAAATCTACTTATAATCTAGTTTTGCTCTGTTTAATTGCCTTGAATTAGTTTTCAATGGATGTCCGGTCAGCATTCATGTAAGTGACCTGTGCCTGTACATTCTTAACCTAATCAGGTCTCTATCTTAGAGGTGAAACAGAAAACAACAGTGCTAGAGCAAGCTGGGAACAAACCCGTCTCCTCAAGGGTCTGCCCTCCCTCACCCGCTCGGGGCCAGGCCTGCGGGCGGGGCCTGCCGGCGGAGCCACCTGCCCGGCGCCTCCCCGCGCCCTCACGGGCCGCGCCCGGAGNGGGTGAGCGGGAGATCGCGCCTTATGCAACCGGCTCAGGGAGCGGCCGACGCCGCCTCGCCGGCAGCACCAGCAGCGCGGCGCTGTCCGTGAGTCCCGGGGCCGCGGGGGGAGAAGGGGAGCGCGGGCAGTCCCGCCCCGCTCCCGCCGGGCCGTCCCGCAGGTGCGGCGAGGCTGAGGCGGGCGGGGGCTCCTGCCGTGCCGTGCCGTGCCGT
>VZRM01009863.1:1213531-1296334 GCA_013397955.1 Grantiella picta
CTCCTGAGCGGTGGTGGCGCGGCTGTCCTGCTGTGGAGGCGGAGAGGGCGGGAAGAGCCTCAGCCCGTGCCGGCCTTCGCCTCCGCGCCCTGCCCGGCCGTGTGCCCGGCGGCCCGGCTGCGGGGAGATGCGTGGCTGGGACGATCTTTACCCGCTCCCAGTGCCGCCCTCCTGGGTGCCGGGGGCTGCCGTCGGGATTCTTTCTTTGCACTTCATCCAGAAGCTCTTCTTCCCCTACTTCTGGGTCGACCTGAGATACCTGCTCAAAGTGTTGACCTATGGGCTGAGAGTGGAGATGTACCGGCTGCAAGGGAGGGTTGTCACCGTCTTGGACAAGTTTGTGAAGCTGGCAGAGAAGCAGCCCCACAAACCGTTCCTCATCTACGAAGGGACCGTTCACACCTACCGGGATGTGGACCGGAGGAGTAACAGGATAGCGCAGGTCTTCCTGCAGCACGAGGCGCTGAAGAAGGGAGACACGGTGGCCTTGCTGATGGGGAACGAGCCGGACTTCATCCACGTGTGGTTCGGACTGGCCAAGTTGGGCTGTGTGGTGGCGTTCCTCAACTTCAATGTCCGCTTCAGATCTCTCCTGCACTGTGTCAGTAGCTGTGAGCCCAAGATACTGGTTGTGGGAGCAGGTAGGGTATACTCCTGATTCCTACATCCAAAGCTTTTTTGTCATATCTCCCACATGTCTGGCCCTTCAGATCCTTTATTGGAATCCTGATCTCCAGATGTTCACAGGATGAAAGAAACACGGGGCTGGAGGGGGCTTTAAGATGTTACAAAGCTTCAGCATCTCAGGCAGAATCAATTGTATCCATGCTTTGTGAACATCCATTTATTCTTTTCTTAAAAGATGTGCATTGCAAAAGAGTTTTCAACATCTAAGTACAGCCTGTTGCAAATGCTTAACTGCTTCAGTAGTAGCTTAATGTATCTCTGAAAACATTAAAATTACCTATTAAGAATAATTTTCCATTACTTCTCAAATAGTTAAATTAACCTTATTTAAGTCATAGACTTAATTCTCTCGTGCTATCACCCCATCTTTCTCCTCATCAAACACACTGCAAAACCTGAAGGTCTAAGCTTGGACTGTACAACCTCTGCTGTTCAACTGCTTGCGGAGATAATAGAGTTTTCCAGGAATAAAGTTTTGGGAGTAAAGCACATAGGAGGTTGATTCATACTAACCAACTTGGTGTTGGATTGTAGAAAAAATTCCTGTGCTTAAGTAGGGATGGTAGTGTGTGTGGTGTATGTTTCCAGAGTATTTAATTTTTGTTAAATCAATCAAAAGAATTTAAAATCTTGTAGCCGTCCTGGGTATTGTATGTTCAAATTGGGCTTCGGTTAGATAGATGTATAAACTGAGGACAGATCCAAAACATAAACTTATTATAGCATTTATGGGCAAGTGCAAGTGAACTTTCAATGCTGAAAGATCACAGAATCCTGACACTTGGTTGGAGGGAAATATATCAGAATACTGCATATTAATGTTGTCTCACGTGTCTAAAATCATTGTTTCAAGTCTACTTTGCCCTTTTTCTGTTGCACACCTTTCTTTCTTTACTGCTGTTACACAAGCTGTGGGGCTTTGTATGCCTGTTATTGAGCACCTTGTCACATTTTTGTGACACCTGAATGATGGAATTTTCTTCTGCTGCTAAAAATTTGTTTTCAAAAATACATTTAAGATTTTTCCCTTGCATATTTTTAAATTATAAATCATGTCATTCTGATTCTATATAATATGCTGGTTTAAGGTCCTTGCCAATTAAAACCAGCCAATGAAACAAAAGCCAATTTAAATATAATCGGAATACATGATAACAAGGCTCCTGAGCTGACAGCTTTCCATTTCGCATTCTCACTTAATTTAAAAAAAAAAAAAAAATCTTGTTTAGCCTCTTATGAATATGTGCTTCTGAGTGTATGGATTGAGGAAGGGAATTAATGTTCAGGAACTTCCTGCTCATTGACTGTGGTGAGGGAGAAACTTTGGATCAAAGCTTTTATTTAAGAGTAGTTTTTATTTAAATGGGAGATTAACTGATGAATGAAAATGAAAAAAGCATTTGCAGAGCAGAGCCAGGAACTGTGTTTCTCCCCTCTTAATTTTCTACCAGCAGCTGATGGTAAGAGCAGCTGTGTTGAACGAGGTTGTTCTGGGAGTCTGCCTCTGCTTACAGGAGAAGAGCTATGTGCACACAGATGGTGCAACAGAGATATCAACAAATTAGTCTCTCATGTGGTATTTGACATTTTGGGCTTCTTAATTTATCAATGGCTTTTAGTCTTTGCTGTAAGTCTGTCAGTCTCATAAGCCTTCTCAATGTTTTTCTTCAGGACTTAGAGGCTCTTTCTCATTTGTGTCTGTGAAAGAAGTTAAAGTTGCTTGGTCCTTGGCTATTGACCACATCATATGGGAGCCTCTCCAAAGGAGTCCAGATTTAGCAACTGAAGGTTTATACATAGTTCAGTGACTGTGAGGAATAACTTATACCACTCTTGAAAGAAACATATTGGACCTAATTATTGTAGATAGTAATTTTCCCCTAATGTTTATAAAAATTGCAGAGCAGTGTATAACACTGGGTTTACAGAGTCCATGACATAATTCTTTGAGGTATTAAACATCTTTTCATCAAGTGTTAGTGTGAGTTTCCAGAGATTCTTCCTTATCAATAGACATGAATTGTGCATTTTGCTCTTGTGGCACCATTTTCACTGGAGTGTGGATAGCTTGAACATAGTATAGTTTTTTTTTTCAAAATATTTGAACTAAAACCAATCAGCTTGTGGTCTAATATCTGTCATTGCCATAGACAGGCATTGTGTTTGGCAACTAAGGCTGGGTTTTTTAATCAGAGAGCAGTATGTAATGACAGTGTTCTTTAAAAATTCTTTTTAAAAATATGTAGGTTTTTCCCCCTCCACAAAAAAATACAGATTGACTTAACAATTCTATTTCTTGAAATATTTACAATCGTTATCTTCAGTGTTTTGGATGACCTTTGATTTTATTCATAGACTGCAGCACAGCAGAAATTACCGCCTTAACAATTTGATGGCCTGTGCTCAGCAAAACCAGTTCTGGAAATTCTTGTCTGTAGTAGCACATTAGAACAGGAACCTGTATGCAGGGTCTAATGTTTTATCTTACTCTATATGTAGTTAATATTAAGGTTTCACATGTGCTGAAGGGAACCTTCCACCTTCAGCTGCTATCTAACAAAATTCCCACAGATAATTGTTTGTAGCTAAATCTTCCCTGCTCAAAATGGTGATGTAGCCTCCTTTTGTGTGAGATGATTGCATCTTGAAGCTTTTTTTTTTGTACCTGATTTTCAAAAATGCTTTTCTTTTTTAAAAATGTGATACAAATAGGCTGGATAACATTTTTGGTTGCATTTTCTTCTATACCTTGTTCCATTTTTCGTGCTGCCTCTTGTAAATTCACTCTCATTTTACTGTACTGTATTTCACTCTTCAATCTTGCTGTGTGCCTGCATATTTTTCAGACATTGTGGTTTGGTAACCCTGTCCAATTAGTATCATCTTGTCTTTGCTTCAGCTCTTGGAACCACCCTTTCTGCTGGTCTGACAGTTCTCTGATACTTGGATTTCTTTTTCTAACTTTAGACGACAGTATTCCAGTAGCAGTTAAGTTTTGTGGGTTTGATTTTGACTTATTGTATTCTTTGAACTCAGAATTGAATGTTTTGTTTTTAAGCCTCAGATACGCTATAAAAACTTCAAGATTGCTTCCTCTTGCTAATTTCTGGTATGAAATGGCTGTCTCTAAAAGGCTGATTTTTTCTCCTATAATACTGACATTCCTTTAACTCATTTAGTGCAATCAAGTAAATTTTTTTGTCTTCTTGTCCAGGTTCTGGCTAAAATACAAATACAGATTCTATGATTTGCCAATATGTAGTCTTTCACTTCCTTTCCACTAATTCCATTTCTCTTTGTGTTAGAGCGTTTTTTTACTTTAACTACTCTCATTTGTCTGCCATGTTCCCAGAGTATTTAGCTCTTGCATTAATTTGTTACTTAACCTCACACTTCCATTCCCAGAAACACTCCCATTACAGTAGTCTCCCATTACTCCCATTTTGGGGAATGTTTCTTGAAAAAGATTCAAAAGCTGGAGTTTAAAACTGCATTTTTAATAAAACAGCAGTTAACTAACTTGTAAGAGAAATGTATGCTCTTCTCTTTCAAAGGGTGTTTGTCCTTACTACATTTGTTACTAGATTATGCCACCCTTAGTTGTTTGAAAGCTGCTGGTTAAACAGAGGAGATAAGGTACTGCTTAAAATGAAGACATCTCTTTAAGGCACTATGTCATTTCTATTGGTTGAAGAACATTGCATCTTTTGTACCGTGGTATTTATTGCAGTGTAATAGCAATACTACTAAACAACACTTATAGTCTAGTGACCCACAAGAAATGCACAGATGGAATTTATTTTCCAGGGTATTTCTTGTGTGTTCCTACTGGGAAGAGTTCAGCACAGAGTAGGACATCCCAGACTGCCATCATGATTTCTGATGCGAGGATTCAGCTGTCAGAGGATTGCTTTCTAAACTCCGTGAGACTGATTTGCATCAGTCCTGATAACAAAGGCTATTAAGGGAGCGTACATGCCCCATGGACACGTGTGGGCAGCCTGCTCTACGTGGCTCTGCTTGAGCAGGGAGATCAGACTGAGATGACCTCCAGAGGCACCTTCTGTTCACAGCCATCCTGTGATTTTGCAATTCTGTACAGAGGAGCATCTCCCAGCTGTACAACATTTTTCTGGCCAGGATTCTTTCCTCTTGAGACACTAGCAATGCTTTCTGCTGCTGAGTGTATTCTGAAGTAGACAGACGCATGTCTACATTCTGGAGAAAGAGAATAAGCAAAGTATTTTTTGGTATTTGTAAATTAAGGTCATATGCTATTACATACAAGTAGAAGTACCATCTTTCATGTTAGTCACTGAAAGAAAAGAAAGAATGGATTCTATCAAAACTACCTTTTCTCATCCATTTGTAATAAAAAGCTATTTGGACCTAAACATTTAGGACAAGGAAACCATGGAAAGCCTGTGGAAGATACCATTACCTGCTCTGTTAGACACTACATCTCTTTGATCACTTGCTCTTACTTAGTCTGTGTCTTGTCCCAGATGGTCTTTGAGTGGAAAAAGCCAACTGTGATTTGCAAGGTGGTTTATGTTTTATTACCTTTACCACCTTCAGTGGTGCTTCAAGATACCAACACCGATCCTTAGCCACAGCTGACTTTCACTATTATTACTCTGTGAGAAGCTGTGCTGAATCACTTGGGGGTTCAAGTACAAGTAACAATTATTTTCCGAGGCCAGACAGTGTGGGGAAGAGTTTGGACTTGATATAACTTCCTGAGCATATCAGCCAGAGTACACATCAAAGTTATGTAAGAACCATTTCATAGAGTTTTCTTTCTGAGAAACTTACTGTTCAGTACAAGCTGATCTCATAATCTAATGTATTCCTTTCATCAGTGTGGGACTGTGTCCTTGCCAATAGCCTGCATGATTTCTTTGCTACAAAATAACATAAAAAACCTTTGTGCCACTGAAAGCCTAGGACAGTAGTTCAAAACATATTTTCCTTGCTTTCTCAAAAGATGTAGCTGAGTTATGTATTCATGTGAGTAACAGTTTCATAAACTTTCATTGAATAATACTTTAAAAATAAGAGGAGAAGAAAAGTAAAAACAAGTGGAAAAACCTATCCATCCTGATCAATTCCAGACATATATTCCCAGTAGGAGCCAAATAATTAGCAAATGGTGAACATTTGTACACAAACTATCCAAACAACACAGACAGAACTTGCCAAATTTTATATGAACAGACATTTCTTCCAAAACAAGTAATCCAAAACCTTAATATACTTTCATAGTGTAAAAAGTAAACAAGTACTTGAGAGAAACTCCAAGTTTAAATAGCTGAGTTGCTTTATTGTAATTGCTTTTCTATATGATAAAGTGCACAGGCAAGGTACCCCTAGAAATAATCAAATTACAGTTCTTCCAATAGGGCTCTGTCTTCTTGACAGGTGGAAAAGATATGTAAATGCTTGAAAGCCCTACACAATATCTGGCACAGAAATTTTTTCTTTGTGGAACAAAATGTTAGTTAACTATCATTAGAACTATTATTTGGAAATGTGCTAGTACAACTGAGAGTCATCTTCAAACACCCCATCTCCTGTGTGTTCCAGAAGTAGCTTTCAATTTCTGACACTTTGAATACAGCTGTTTTAAATTACCTCTTTTTTTGTTCAGGAAATAATTTACTGTTTCTGGTGTTCTCTGCTATCTACTGAGAAGTTTTATTCATGATAACATTTAATTACAAGCTGTTCATGTATTCTTCCGAGTACTAGATTCCTGAACACAGAAGAAAAATTATGCTGTGTAATCATTTAGTAGTTCAGTAGAAGTAAATAGTAGCCATTGATTTTAAGAGTGAGTGTTTAGAGGAAACATAAAAAGTGTGTATGTTTAATTTGAAGATTAATCCTAGCTATTTTGGGTAAATATGTTTCAGTCTACTAAAAAGGAGCTCTGTCCTCATGTCATTCTTGGATCTTAAATAATTGTGTCTGTAGGGTTGAAATTAATAGTGTCCATCTTTATTCCTTTGATGCAGAAAAAGGGGGAAAAAGAAAAGAGGCAAGTCCCCCTCTTCTTGACAGACTTGCATTGTAGATGGAGCCAGTCCATTAATAAAGAGTAACAGAGAATGCTATATTCTCTTACGACTTTTGAGAACAGAAATAGAGCTCCAACTACTTCTAACACTTCTGTTTCTTTTGCTAGGTTCTGAGTCTAACTTGCACCTATACAAGCTATCCTTAGTATATTTGAGAGACTTGTATGCATCATAGACAAAAATAAGTATAAGTAATCTGTATATAGTTATTTCATCACAATTGGTCTATTAATAGGTATTAGAAATAGTACAGTTGTATTTTTCTACTTTTTTCTCAAAAAATACCATAATTCTGTTATACAATAGCAAGGTAGAAATAACATGCTATTCAGCCTTGACATTCACTACATCAGGTTTCCTGCAGTTAATACTACTGTTCTTAACATTATTTTTTATTCACATTTTTTCACTCTGTTGCTATCTGTAATGGGACTGTACTCCAATGATTCAAACTGGAGGCTATCTACCTTTCAAATTTTTAAAATTATTTGGGTTTCAGGAAGAAATCATCCTGCAATACAAAGAGGGTGGAACACAAGAATTTTAATGTTACACTATATCAGATCTGTTTGCTGAATGTTCATAAAATATGTAAAACTGGTACTCTGTAGGCTTCAGATTTGTAAAACATGTTTAGTTGATGATATGGGGCTATATATAAAAGCAATACAGATTAGTATGTTATTAATAAAAATATTTACATGAGTCTGTCATTAGGAAAGCAGTTTTGTGAAAGATTAAAAATCTTAAGTTGTTTTGGCATAAAATTTATGCATTCCACTAATGGTATCCATATTTAGTATTTGTGAAATGAGTTTGGAATTGACATCAGGATTTCAAATGCTGGCTCTGGCAGTGCCTCATTGTGAGGTTCTGAGTGAGTCAGGTCAGTTTTGTTTGTTTATTCATCTATAAAAACAGAGATAATAAAATAAATTTATACCCACAGGAATATTTGCAAGATTAATTACTTTAACTGTGATGTATTAAAGCACTTAAGTGTAAATGAGTTCTGCTTGAAGCAGTATTGCTCCTATTCTTGATATGTTTCCTGGATTAGTACTTTAATGACTGTGCAGTCTTCTGAGAGAGTGACATTGTAAAAATGCTTCAAAATATAAATGTATTATTTAGGGATTGGCCTCTACATTTATATTCTCTTTTTATTTAGTCTGGGAACCTCTATCATTGTTTCTTTCCTGATAAGCCAACAAAATAAACTTGCTGCTGTTTGTTTTTAAATTAGTCACTTCTGTGCTTTTGGAAAAAAAAAGCTTCTCAATGGGAGGTTGCTGTTGAGGGCATCCAAGGAAACCTGTACTGTAATTACCATTTATGTATATGTTTGACTTGCATCTTCAGTGGATTTCTTCAAGACTTATTTGAAGTTGAAATTTAACCACGCTTCATTCTGGTCTTAGCAATGACTAAGTGTTACCTAAAGTCACGTAATCAAGGCTCACAAGTTTGTCTTGAGAGCTAGCTGGCAACTAGACTGTGTGGGATCAGCAGTATTTTTAGCACATTACATCCTGTTTTCAGTGAATTTTCAATCTAGTTCATCGTTATTTTATTGAATCTATTTAAATCCATGGAGGTGACTTTCATTTCTCTTTCTATGATAAAAAGTAAAACTTTAAGAAGAAAAACACCTTTTTCTCTAGTTCTGTGAAGACATAATATAACTAACATTCTTTCATGTTAATTTTTAAGATTTGCTTGGGACACTGGAAGAAATTCTTCCTAAACTTCAAAAAGATGTTAGTGTTTGGATAATGGCCAAAGACTCCACGTTTCCAGGTGTGCATACTCTTTTAGACAAAATAGAAGCTGCATCTGAAGACCCTGTTCCAGTTAATCGATGCTCTGCCAGCAACCTCAAGTCAGCTGTTTTATACATATTTACTTCAGGAACAACAGGTACTTGTCTGCTAAAGAGTCTGTGTTTTCCTTCAGCTTTCATGTAGAAACTTGTTTTTTTCTGAAACTCTAATATCTTAATAGCAAAATGTAATGTTTCTCATCTAGAAGCATTATTATAGAAAAACACTCATATTTTTTGTAAGTAACTGTTTCTATTCAGTGGTTTATGGATTTCTCCTCTTTTTCCTGCCACATTGTACAAATACTATGAGAGGCTTTACCTCTTATTACTTCACAGCTAACGTGTTTATAAAACATTGCTTTTTTGGTTGGTTTACAATCATAATAGATAGTATTTTTTGGTCATGTAATGCTGCCTAGCTAAAATTCTTAAGGTTTTACCTAGAACTTTAAAAGACAATCTTGAAACAAGCAAATAGACATTTGTTTTTCTTTCATTAGGTGATATTTTGTGCAGGTCACTGTAGAGACAGAAAATAGGATTAAGTTACTAGCCTTTAGTTTAGAAACAGATGTCTGAATTGTGCTCCAGCAGCTAAGAAGCTAAGACTTAAAACTACCTGATCACTGACATGAAAGGCAGCATGATGTTTTTAAGATGAGCAGATTGGCATTCTCATTCAGTTGAACACAACAGTTCTAGTCACATGAAGATTGAAAATGCATATGTGGTTTGAGGCTTTGCTCTTTCATACAAATAATAATTTATTTGCTTCAGGTTCTCATGAAAAATAGGAAATAAAGATGATGTTATTCATCATCATTATTATGATGAATAACATTAGCCTACAATAAAAAATTAGGAAGTTATAAATATTATCAAGAGGTGAGGTTTTTCTTGTTGTACTACTAACATAAATATGGTTCAGGTTTCTGGTTAAGAGTAGGGAGTTAAAATTAGCTAAAAAATACTACAGAATTATCCAGGTTGGATGATTATGTTCTCACAACTGCAATCAGGATATCAGTGTGAAATCTCAAACTTCAGTTATGTAGAATTTAAAGTATTTTTGAAACATTTTATGTAATAGATTAATTAATATTGAATATCTATTTATGTAACTAAAACCGTAAGGTTTATTTAGTCTGAAGAGTATGGAATAGCTTACTGTGAGTAACTGAGCATTTTCACACATTTGGATAAACCAGTGACTGATGAACTTACCTTACAGTCACTATGACTCTTGTCTGAACAAGATCTGGTGTGATGCCTCTATGTTAAAACAAGTCCATATGTAGAGTAAATGTTTTTGTCCCTTCTTGCTCATATAATTTGATAGCAGGCAAACCACTGAATATCTTCATGCTTTCCCTTATTTGAATGGACATGACATCAGACTAAGTAGCAAAGAGATGAGGTTACAAACTGGCTAGTCTTTATGTATACAGAAAAAACATGCAATATTGTATTAAACAGCTAGTTGTCTGTTTATGGCCATCTACAAAGATGGTTGATAATTTGGTTACAGAAGAAAGAATTGATTATTTTATGATTTTAGAGACTATACAATGTAAAAAAAGTTGGGCTCTGTTTAAGAGAAGCTTTATGCATTATTTTATGTTTTTCGTACAGGTCTTCCGAAGGCAGCAGTCATTAGTCATTTGCAAGTTCTTAAAGGAGCTGCTGGTCTGTGGGCTTTTGGGGCTACTGCACAAGACATAATTTACATTACTCTGCCTCTTTATCACAGTGCAGCTTCTCTTCTTGGCATTGGTGGATGCATTGAACTGGGTAAGGCTTGTTTGATTTTGTTGTTAATAGAGAATTAATTATTATAAAATTGTAAAAAATACAGTTCACTACCCCTAGGGAAACTAATGCTTTGCTCAAATTAAATGAATAGTCTTTTTTTGGAATAGCTGTATATTCTGGGGGGAGGGAGAGTTTTGTAATAACAAAGGATCTCTACAAGCTGTCTTTGTGGAGAGGAATTAGTTATCATAATTTGCATCACAAATGTTTTTACTTTCTTTTATATTTAGGTAAAGAGGCAGTTAAGGACATATGCAATATTTTGTCAGCATGTATGGCTCATTAGTATACGTACAGAATAAGCATTGTACACTAGAATAGAACAAAAATGAATTTTGGTGAACTTAAAATATTGACAAATGTATTTATGGTAAACATACAGCTTTTCCATATATTTTTTAATGACATATAACATTTTTTCCATTTAATTTGTGTCCTGTTTTGACACTAACAATAAAACACCTTTACTACTGAGACAGTGTTTGTATCCACAACAACTGTCTTACAAAAGATTTTTTTGGAGCTCCAAGGCAAGTATTTTCTCTTTCCTTATGCATCAATTACATGTCCCAGCAAGGGAAAGATCATTGTATTATGGATTAATTCTGTCTGAATCTGCATTGATGAATACTTTCTTGAGAAATCAGGCTTCAGCAATACCCAAGTGATTTGCTAATCAGCCTGAATTTTTGGGATATTTTCAGTTAAATGCTGAACAAAAGAGTTCAGGCTAAACTCTTAAATAATGTTACAATACCAACAATGAGAAGCTGTCTTCTTGTTTTTAAGCTCTAATCTATTGCTTTACTGTCTCAACCAGGAGGTTGGTTTCCTTTTGCTTCTTTGTCTACCAGGTTTGAACACACATCCACAAATAAAGAAGCTTAAATACCGCCTAGTTCTCTGAGTGAGGCTGTCTTAGTTTCTCGGATGTTCTGTTTTTTAGCTCAGCTGCCATACAGAGAAATTGCTTAATTAATTTTTCTACTGTTTCCATAAAGGTGCAACGTGTGTGTTAAAAAAGAAGTTCTCAGCTAGTCAGTTTTGGAGTGACTGCAAAAAGTACAATGTGACCATCATCCAGTACATTGGAGAACTCTGCCGTTACCTTTGCAATCAGCCAGTGGTAAGTGGAATCAAAGTGATGCCTATTTATCTGTCAGTGATATGTACATTTATTTTCCTTAATATGGGTATGTTAAAAGGGAAATTAAACTGTATTTGACATGTCCCTCTGCCCTTCTCTTTATGTGAGGCTCTGCAAATATTTGGTGATCTGTAGATGCTTAATAAAAATAATGGCTTTAATGATGAAGATGTGCTAAAAGTATTATAAGGAATGACTTTGAGACTAAAAACTGATTCAGTATCATTTGGTGAAAAAAATTATTTTACAGAATTTTGCAAGGTAAGTTCTGAAAACGAGGATTACTTTTCCATGTCTTTCCTTCTGTACAGACATTGGATACAGTGTAACTATTATCTCTTTAAACGCCATGTCTTTTCTTCTGTACAGACATTGGATACAGTGTAACTATTATCTCTTTAAACAGACTCCCTTTGCCATTGTCATGATTTCATTTTGTTATTTCATAAAAATAATCAATGGTTTATTTTCAGTGAATTTTATTAAAATTACTTATCTCTTAAGAAAAGGTACGAGTAACGCAAAATATTTACTCTGAGAATCAGTAACATCCTTAAGCAGTATTCTAAAATAAGAGAATGCAAATCGTTCTTGTTTTCCAACAGATTAATAATTTGCATTAATATCTTAAGTTGCTGACCAAAGAATGGAAAAGGTCATTGGATTGCTTTTCCCTCAGGAAAATTTTCAAAAGTATGTTTAAGCAATGTAGTTGTGGGTCATAGATCCTACTGCACTATCCATGCATGCCTCAGGAAAGTGGAAGTTCTTGAAGTTCACAGGGAGCATGATGGCCCAGTGAATACCACTGGTAGTGATGAGAAACCAGAGTAGTGATACATTCCCTACTGATATTTTTTTCTTACGTTTTGGGGTTTTGTTTGTTTGTTTTTAATATTTATTTTTTTGGGGGAGGCTAACTTTATAGAAAAATAAACAAAAAGTTACAGGATGACAAAAAAATCAAGTTATCCATCATAAGAAAAATCAAGACATAGGAGAGGCATAGTTTTTATAAATTCTGATTTTTCTTCATTGTACGCTAACTTGATTTCTGCAATGTCATTTCCCTTCTCTCCAAAACTTCACAAATTTTGCAATGTTTGCAGTCTGAGATATTAATTGGTCCCCTTTTCTCTTACTGTACAGGGAGAGGATGGCTTTCTTTCCCACCCCTTTTGATCTTAAAGCAAAAATTGTAGATTATTATACTTAATTTCTGAAACATTCAATATTAAAATCCTTACCAAGCCCTCATGAAGACAAAACAATTTTAAATTGTGCAGATAAAGTAATTTATACCATCATTATCTGTTTATCTACTGCATACAATGGTTATACAATCATTAACTATTCATTAACTGTATAACTATTCTATTTGTTAATTTATGTGCATACTTGCTAGGAGCTGGCATGTCTAAACTTTCCTCTCTGAAGCTACAAGGCTGCTTTTGTTTTTGGTTGCTTGCTAAGCCTTCTCAAGAAAAATGAAAATTATAAAACGTATCAGTTTGACAGCTAGGTACTTGGAGAAAAATATTAAATATCTATCATGTTAAAACTGGAAGAGAAACATGTTCACACAAATAAGTGGAAGGTTTTAAAATATGTTATGCAATTCACTCTATGGTTTCAAGTAAGTAAAATAATTTCCTAAGTCGGATTCTCTATTTAAGTTTCATTAACGTAGAAGTACTGTATGTGCTAGCAGCATGAGAAAGATATGACAGGTCTTAAAGTTCTGTGAGGATATTATGTGGGCAATGTTCTCAAGATTAGAGTGCTACAAAGCCCTTCTAATCAACACAGATTAAAACCATAGCAATTATCTTCAGAAGTTCTTTCTTTAACACTAAACTTGAAATAAATGGTATATTTCTTACAGCTGTGGCCTCTTGTTTCATAGATTTTGAATTGAACTTTGGGCAAGTCTCTGTGGTAGCATACAGACTCTTGGCTGAGCTTTTCTTTTTGGTTTTTTTCTTGTTTGATCATTATGTCTCCCACTCACATCTGCAACAGGTCTTGAAGACTCCTGCAGTAGATTTTTTCTGAGATTATTCTGCATCCAGTTTGGTTCAGTAATCTGTTGTCTGGAAAGAGCATTTGTTAGAAAAGGAAGTTGTCTTTTTTCTGTAGGCAAAAGTACAAAGATGTGGCGTTTTGTGATGTTCATAGATTTTGCTCGGCTTCTAACTGAGTAATCCTAATGCCTGTCTCCTTCCAAACACCTTTTCTGCAGTGTTTTGATTATGGTGAAAATACAATAACCAGCATTGATGGGTAATAGCCATCAGTAGCTACAAAATGGATCCTGCTCTAAAATACTAGTGTAACTACAACAGTGAAAAAGAATATTCAGAAAATTAATAACTTCGTCTTGCTGGCAGATGTTGCTCAAAGTCTTTATTAACAATGATCTGCAAAACTATAAAATTATGGCATAGCAGAGCTCCCTGTATCCTCTCTTAGCAAAAGCTTTGGAAATACTTCCCTACTAATCTGTGGATATATTTTCCTTAGAGGCTTGCAACTAATTTAAATTTTAAACTGTAAACAAAACCTTCCAAAGGTGGTTACAGATTTATTTCGAATTTGACTACTGATCTATTTAAATAATGCATTGCATCCTGAAGCTTTTGGAAAGATAGGAATGGTAATGCAGCATCTCTTTCCTGCTTTTCTGTAAAGAAGACCTGAATCCTCAAGTGTGTTACAGAGGGTAGAAATCAGTTTTTTCAATCATTATGTCATAAGCTGTGATACAGCATGATGCTATTTGTATGATTTATGATACCTTGCATGAAATAGGTAAAATCTCTATTAAAACTTCTGCTTGTATTCAAAGTCAGTTTTCCAAATAATTATATAATTTCTTAGAATTTCCCATTTAATATGTGTCCTGTTCTATGTCCACTTGGTATTGAGACAGTGTTATCCTTTGGAATCAGTAACATTTCTAATTTCCTTGGCGTTACCTAAGCGTATAAGACCATGTATATCAGCTTTCAGACTTGTTTTGTTAAGCTGGGGCAAGACAGTCTCTCTACTAGATACAGTTTGGCCAAGGGTTCTTTGGATAGGATTAAGATCTCTGAAGTGGCTTCAGGAAAGATGCTTAAGGATTTATTTTGTTAAAACTCTTCTGTGTTAGAACAATAGTAGTTCAGGAGGAGAAAACAAGGAATTCAGCACTACTGGGATAAGGGAACAGTATGAATATTTATTTTGCTGCAGTTGACTCAAGTATTGTGGAAAGGGGTGCAGGAATAGGGTTTATGTTGCTGGATAGCACTGTCTTTCACCTAGAGGCAGTTTTCCCTGAAGGAAGGGAATTTAATAGTCACATAAGCAAGGAAAAATTAGTCAGCGGGCACTTTTCTACAGTGCAGGTTTTACTTGTAATCACATTTTATTCTCCATTAAAGTTTAGTTCAATTTATGTTCAGTACTGGAAATTGGTCTTTCTGATATCCTTAAAATGTGAAGTGGAAATTTGTCAAGCCCCTTACAGATTTTTGATATAAACATTTTATTGAATACCCCAAACCAATAATGTGACACAGTTGCAAACAGTCACATCTGTACCGTCCATGGGAAGGCTATTAAGATTTTTTACATGTCATTAAAATTTCGTATACAGGGGGAGATTTTGCAATTTATTTGTTCTTCTAGTAATCTGTCCTTTAAAAAAAAAGTGACACCGTTTGCAAGTGTCATAAGAGGACATCATTCTTAATTCAGGTGTTGCTGATTTACTACATCATTAGCAGTGCCTAAAATGAAATTGAACACTGTTTGTGCATACTGTAAGAGAAATTAGAACTTTTAGCCTAAGAGCATATTCAGCACATCTGAAATGGAAACTTAGAAAAGGCCATGAGATTTGGAATCTTGTGTTTTTTCCACCTAGACTGTATTAATTTCATCTTACAAAAAACAGACTGTATGTGACAGCAAACTTTGTGTTTTCAGCCAACATAACTACAACAGTATGATTTTTGAAATGTCTTTAAAAGCAGATTATAAACCCTATTTTTCCTACTGCCTTCTGATACTTAAATGTACTGGCATACCTCTCTTGGAGTCTATCCACAGATAATCCTGTGTCTGTTTTCTTGTCCTTCCCACTAGTAATGGTAAAGGTCTTCAGGTGTTCTTCATAGAAAAGGTTGTCTATAATGCCTTAAGGAAACATTAGTTTTTCATATCCAAACCAGCCCTGAAGGCTAGTTGCAATGTCAACTACTGGTTGCAGCACGTAGAATCAAGACTTTTCTGAGTCTTTCAGAGGTCATAAAACTTGACCAATTTCCTTCCTTCCAGCTTTCAGTTTTTACTAGACTCGTCTTTTGGGTTAAACTAGTGGAGTCATGCAGAAAATGTCCTTATATTAAAGCCTGGAAGTCACAATCATGCTTTCACAAAGGGAAGCTTCATATTGCTTCTCTGAATTGACCTTTGAAAAATTTTGCATAACTTGTTTTGACTAGTATATTCCTGGGGAAATCACCAAAAATACAGTGATCTACTTCACATTACTGGTTGGAATACAGACTAAAGTGTCTTTTTTTTTGGTAGATATTTTCCAAGGAAGTGGAAGTATGGCTAAACAAAACATTTCGTATTAGAAGAGTTAAATGAAGAAAGCTTCTTCTATAATCTAGTCCTAATAGATTATCAAGAGATTGATAATTAAAAATGGCGTGAGAGTAACCTATACTAAATAGCAAGCAACCAGTTTGTGAACTAGACAGATGTGTCATTTTCATACTGTTCCTGTCCCTTCTTATGGTGCATCTCTTCACACCCTTCCTGTTTTCTTTTAGTTGTGTTTTTAAATTTGGGGATGTGTTTTTGCTCAAAAAATCTAGTTGCAGTTACAATTGGGCATGAACATGGATGTGCATCTTGAAAAATGTATTAAGTCTATAACAGTAGGATATCTCCCATCTTATGGTCTACTAAACTACCTGATGCCACTTTTTCAATGCTAATGTGTCAGTAGAGGAACTGATGAATATGTTGTTACATGCATACCTTGTAAATACTTGAATGCAAATCCTGTGTCATCCGTCTTACCATATTTCATATTTAACAGATGTTTGCATTCTCAGGCCCTGAGATTGCTTTCAGTTTCATCAAGGCCATGATAGAGAGAGAGCACTTCACGCCTTCTTTTCTTTAATTATCTTTGCATCTCTCCATTTGGTTTTTCCTTATGCAGAAATAGTGAAAGTAGGGCAATGAACTTGTTTTCTTGTACTTCTTTAAAGCGGCTGCTAATCACATTTTTTTATGTAGCTGCAATCATGAATCCTTCCTGCTCCACTTAGTATACTGTTGATAGCACTCTAAAAGGCTTTTACCAACAGCTTAATCACATAGATAGTTCAAGTAGTTTATTAAGAACACTTGAGAAAAGACTGCCAGATGAAAAATCCCAGGTATGTGGTATTTAATGTAATAAGGCAGATCTTGACTTGTCAATTAATTAATATACAAAAGAAACAAGCACGCAAGATGGAGACATAGTGCGTCAAACTGATTTATTATGTGTGCAGATGTTTGGTACATAGTTCAAAGCTCTTGGCAGAATGAGTGGAAAAAAAAATCTAGGTGTAAGTTAAGAATAGTTCTTGCTCATTAATGCATTGATTTAAATGAAAAAGGCATTGAAAAATGCTTCACCTTTACTGTTAGAAATAAGTGGATGTAGGCTGACCCCCCATTTTACTTCAGAATCACTCTGAATTAAGAAAATAAAATAACAGTGCAGGAAAATAAACAGACATTTTTAGAAACCTTGGAAAGATGTTACAGCATTCAGTTATTCTAAAATCTTTTGTCTTAACTATCTGTGGAGGGCTATTATTCACATTCAGAAACATGAGTCATAAATGAATTATCACAGGACATGCAATTTGAACTTATTTGAATGAATATGTGATAGCTGACCAGAGGAAGGCACTGAGCCCTTTGTAAATTAGATATTGTGAGAAAATACAGCTTTTATTTTTTGAATAATTCAGCTTTTAGCATAGTAAGTGAGCTAAGAATATTCAGTGAGCTAAGAATATGCATGCACACAATTGTTGGTGCATACCAACTGTTGCAGGGCAGCTGGCTGACATGCCACAGCTTGATCAGATGTCAAGAATGGCACAGGGATAGCAGAGCTTTACTGCTAGAAGAGAGATGTACTAGGCAACTCCTTGGAATTCCTTCCATTCCTGTAATACTATTTATTGTAAGAAAGGGAAGCTAATTGATGAAATGCTGGCTGAATATGGCACAAATTCAAAGCACGACTATTTGGTCTAGTCAGTTTAAAGCACAAGTTCCTGCGTATGTATTTAGTTTTCATTAGGACACCCTGAGCGCTCATCACTCAACCATGTTATTGGAATTTGTTGGAATTACTATCTCTTTTCATTCCCTTCTCTTGCAGCAATAAAATACTTGCAGCATTTTATTTCCTTTGTAGCTATCCAGCCACAGTGCCCATGGATACCAACATGCCTTCAGCAGTGATCTGGACAATAGTCTACGTAATGTTTGATGTTAAAGAAGAGATGACCGATGTTAGAATGGCTAACTCTGTTTTATTTACTGTGCCTCACTTTACATAGAAAGTTAGTTACACATAAAGCTAACATGAATTAATGTCATATATTAGTTAAAAAAATATAAAAATAGATAAAATATAGCTGTATTAATTTACTCGCATGTAAAACTAATGTGAGTAAAACACTGCTTGAAATTTCCCTCCTAATAGTTTTCTTCATACTTATTAAACCTGGTGGGAGATTAAATTACATATAATTTTCATTCTTGCAGTTGAAAGACTGCTAAATGCATGACAGAAAGCTCTGAAAACTCTTCAGGGAATCTTGTATTGACAGACAGGTACAACTATGTTGTAGCTGACTAAATCACAAATGTAGCAGTTGCAGCCATGCAACCTAACAGTGTATCTGCTGTAAGTAGATGCTGACCTGTTGGGTCTACTCTGTATCTTTTCCACTAGAGAAACAATTTTGTGCTGAATTAATATAAACTAGCCAAAGTAATGTGAGGAATTGAAGTAACTGCACTTATAAATGATGTGGTGTTCTTTTGGGAAAAAACCCCAAACACCATAACCTATGTAGGCCACTGTCTGCTAGTTCGTCCTAGTTTGTGTCTTTTCAGCAAACAGCTATCAAGGCTTTTATTTTTCTTAAAGTATAAATAGTAGAAGCAAAATCACCTTTTTATTAGCTTGGTCTCTAGAGGTTTTGAATGTTCCTAGCCTGATGAAAGACTCAATTAATTACTCTGTGTATATATAGGCACATGTTTGTCTCTTCTGTTCATTGTGGAACAAAGGATTTCCTTGGAAGTATCTCTTGAGCTATTTTTTTGTATCTTAGCAGAGGCAGTACATTTGAATAATTCAGTAGCATCACAAAAGGTAACTGCAGTTCTGCTATGGACATGTTCATTTCAGTGTGGCATTGAAATTGCAAGGAAAATAACCCACTTTGAAAAATTTTATGTTGATCTGACACAAATATTCCAGAAATGGTGGACAAGGGTGGGGGAGAAAAAAGTGTTAAAAGCTTTCCTGATTAAATCCAAAGTAACAATGAAATATTTTTTTCTTAAAAAAATAGAATACTTTCACTGTTCACTGACAATATAGTGACTTTGAATGTGTAATATAACAGATGCTATTATATCAAGTATATGAAAACCTACACTGTTGCACTGTGATACTGTGTCTGAAATTTGAAAAACAAACCACTGCAAAACTGACATCTGTGGGCAATTTTTAGACACTTTGTTCCAGGCTATGTCCATGTCAGATTCATTGTGCTATGTAATGCAGCACTTGTTAATAATGATTTAGCATGAAGTCAGTGAAGTATGTGCTTATGTGTTTAGAAATTGTTTTCATGTCTAAAGATAGGAGAGGAGAAGGGAAAAAGCAAGAACTGGGTTATTGTAAAAGCAGAATTGTTAGTGACCAGGGGAGACTGTGAGTGATGTAGTTTTGAGGTAAAATTGCCGGATAATGCCTCAGATTGTAATCTGCCAACACTTAACATGTATCTAGTGAAATAGGTACATTCCTTGCTGAATTGTTCCAGCAAGAGAGCTTACTTTGCCAAAAAAAGACTCCAAAGTTGAATAAATAAATTTTTATCTTTCTGTGAGTTACTGGTTTTGAAGACTAAAGAAAAAAACGGCTGTAGTTGGTCTTTGTGATTTGGAGGAGCTTAAAATTTCATTGTGTTTGCAACTTTTTGTTACAGTTGGAAGATTTCACATGCTTATGAAAAATGTAATTTGTCCAAGACATAAGCCTCTGAGGAACTCTGCTGTCTATGTACTCAGCAGAGGCTTTACTGTTTTTAACATCCAAATTATTTAAAAGACTCCTGCGTCCCTCAGCTGACCAGACCTCTTCACAAAAATAATTTGCTGCAATTTTATGTGAGATTAAAGGTGTTAAAATGGATTTTTACTATAAAGCCATAGTTATTTGATACTGATGGGGGTGGAGGAGGGGATGGGGACATAATAGAGGAGTAGAAAATAGGGACTGTGTATTTTCTGTAGTATATGTATGTGAATGTGTACATATGTATATAAAGAATGTGAATACATGCAGATGCACGCATTTGTGTGTAGAGAGGTGTTTGCATACGTATGTGTAAGTGTAGGTAGATAGACCTATATAGAGAGAGTGTTGCAGTGGCAGAGTGCTGTGCAGTTCTGAAGGTATGTGGTGGCAAACTGTACCTATCTTTTTTTGTGCTTTCTCACTCCTAGAGCATTCTGTATGGCAACTTGAAATCATTAAAATGGGACTCATTTTAATCTAGGTGAAATTAAAAAAAAAACAAAAAGCCAATCCCAAATAGGTTAGATGTTTTGCCTTCTGGTCCTCCAATTTAAATATGATTGTACTTTAAATGTGGTCCATGCAATCTCAATGTTTGGGAGTATATTAATGAAATTAGAACGTCTTGCTGAACTGGATATGTAATATTGTGTTTGTTGTGGTAAACATGGGAGCTGACAACAGTAAAGACTCAAGATCACTAAGAAATAATGTATTCCAGTAACAAAAACCCCAAAATCTTGCAAGTCTTAATATTGAAAAGAATATAGAAGATGACTCCTATCAATATGTGGGAAGGAACGTATTTTACAAGTATGTGAAATCTGATTGTTTCCTCATAATCAGTCTGAAGACAGAAGAAAGTAACTATTTATCTCTTCTGACTTTTATCCCATGACAGTAATAATTCCTGCCTGTCTCTGTTCTTCCCAGTTTTTTCATTCCTCGGGGAGAAATAGACAGAGACAATACCACTTTTGAAATAAGGAAGTGTTTATGTAAATTATTGTAGTCATTATTCAGAAAATAATTTGTTTGTTCAGCAAAATAATAGGTTTTAGATTGCAGCTTACTACTTTGCAGCTGTCCACCAGCTATGTCAGCTTTCTTTAACTTCTTGATTGTTATTTTCTCTTCTTTTTGTTTTTGTACTGGTATTTTGAAGTAGGTGCATTTTTCCAACGATGTATGAAACAATCAAATGCAATTGTCAGTATATTATATTTTAATTTTTTTTTCTTTTTTTTTTAACAGAAGGAAGGAGAAAAAAATCACAAAGTCCGACTAGCAGTTGGAAATGGAGTAAGAAATGATGTATGGAAGGAATTTTTAGACAGATTTGGTGCTATTAAGATCTGTGAGTTCTATGGTGCTACTGAAGCAAACATATGTTTTATGAACCACACAGGAAAAATTGGATCTGTTGGACGCACCAATTTCTTTTATAAGGTGACTATTTACATTTTACTTAGTTAATGGTAGTGCTGAAAAATTGTATTTTTTAGTTTGACTTTGGGACATGGGACTAAAGTCATAAGTCCAAGTTAAATTTTCTAACTTGGTTATTACAAGTTAGTTGACCCTCTGTAAAAGCTTGGCACCCAACGCAGTTATACTTTCAGCAGTAACACTGAGATTTTTCTCAGAGTTCACAGAAGGCAAAAAGGTCTTGGCTCTCTTCTGACAGTTTTGGTTAACCTGACAGTTGCCAAGTATAGTTTCAGATCTCTACTGCATTAGCGGACAAAATAAAAAGTTGGATCTATTTTAATACCTAAGAGCTCATCATCTCTAAAATAAGCATACAGAATTTGTATCCTGATTTATTGTTCTACAAATTGTAGTTAGAGATGTGTTTATATAGTATATTTATATTGCGTATTGCAGTGTAAATGTTTGGCATCAATGGGAATTAATAATAATGTATTATAGTAACTATATACAATAGCATATAGGCAGACTTAAATTTAATGGATATTTTATACCTAGGTGCAATTAAACATAATTAACTCAAATAACATCTAGTCTGTATCATTATTCAGAAATGTCAAAGATAACATAATACGTATATGGTCACTGTTCAGTAATTGTGACAGAGAATACTTGACAATATTATTAATTTTAAAATGCTATACCCCTTTATCTACCATCTGCTATATGTATTTGCTATGTTCTAGATTACTAAAACTAGAAAAAAACCCCTTCTTTATTTAATCAGCTTTGAAAATGGCAGTCATACATCTTGGGGAGCAGGATTACATATTATTTATATCACACATTATGACTTTTCCTTCATCCTTCTGAATAAAGGAAGAATTTATTTCTGCTTGAAATTGAGAGATAGACTTTTTCGTTTTGATCCTATTAGTAGAATCTTTTATATGATTTGAAAGTCTCTAAGTAACGTATGTTCCAAGATTTAGCTAATAATATGAAAGATGTCAAGTAAGCCTTTTTGCAAGGAGACTACATATTTATCATTATGTTGCTGTTTATGCCAGTTTTTACTCTTCTTAAAAGGAATAGTACTTCATGCATTGCCTAGAATTTTAAATTGACTGATACCTATTTATACATACAAGTTCTGTTGACCTAAACTACATTTGTTCTCCTGACAAGAACTGACAGCAAGATGTCCTGACAAATTTTTTTATTAGGGAATGATGTGAACCCATTGTTTGGAAATACAAAAGAGGTATCTTCTGATGACATGTAAATAGGTTTTTAGGCATAAGTTCCAGGATCCACGACTTCAATACTCCATCACCACATTACAATCACCACAGACTGCTTTACATGTTGGGGCCAGAGGAATTTTTCACTTCTGTTACAGGAACTCAGACTGCAGGGAGGAATCTGGAACCACTCAGAAAAGCACCACAAGAGGTAGCGTGTTCTCAGAAATCACTGAGATCTCAGGAATTTAGGCAGATGACTCCACTGATTCTCTGTCCTATGTGCCTGATGCTCTGTAGCAGTCACAGTGGCCCTCCAATGCTGATAGATGTCTCCAGAAGGGTCCATAAGTGCCACAGGAAATCGGGAATCTGGAATTTAGGAAGTAGTAGGTGAACCAGGAACCTTAGAGCTGATGTTAATTTTTGTTTCAGACTTTTCTAAGCCATATGCCTTATAATCTTACAAATTTTTTCATGTGTTCTAAACCTGAGTAAACTTGTTTTCAGTATTGCAGAACTTCTGGCAGAGTTTGTCATAAGTCATTAACTTTTTGGAAATACTATATAAAGTCTACAGCAGATAAAGATTAAACTTGAAACTACCTGCATATATATTTAATTATCTGTATTTTTAATAGAATCGTGTAGAGATTTTGCATGTGACTTTAATTATGTATTTCAATGCCACAGATAAGTTCACTTATACTTTTTTCAGGCATTTGTTGTAGTTTTTTTTCATACATTTTGCAGATTGCAGATTACTAAACAATGCAATCTGAAGTGTAGCTGTTGTTTGATTTACTTCAGTTGAAATTACATCCACCAGACATCTAGTGATATGTAAGGGAGGGCAGCATTATTTTCGATTTGCTGACCTGTGAATGGTCTGGAGTTGGAAAGAAAATTTGTCTCCTGCTGTAAAGCAGACAATGGCACTGACAAGGCCCAGCCACCCAGTTCCTAGCGTTTGTTGTTTTTTCCAAGAAATGCTACAACACCCTTTAACACACTTTCTAGGGATTTTCTAGAGACCCATTTCTGAAACTAGGAATGGAAAGAAGGAGAACTGAGAAAGTGGGAAAAAGAAGCTTGTGTGCTCATATATGTGGTACACTAAAGAAGAAGGAAGAAACTTGCTCTCTTCCTACTCCATAATTGTATGGTTGGCAACAAAGAACAGGCAGTACAAACCACTATAGATAGAGCTGTTGAGTATAGAGGGAATAATAGCAGAAAGATTCAAAGTATAACATTTTAGCAGGGAAAAAGGAAAAGAAGTAGGAGTGTGTTCCTGTTGTAGGTAATGGCAGTGGCACAGTTTGTAAAGATGAAGTACAGATAAAAGCTATGGCTTTAAGAGGCAAACTGAGCTCTCAGAATGAATAAAGTAACTTCTCTGCCAGTAACTGCTAAGGGCTGGGGACAAATGCTTGTGATAAACGTTAAGGTCCTATGGCACACATTTATTTTCATAAAAATATTGAAAGACATAAGGTAATAGGAAGAAACAGATGAATGTTACAGCAGTTGCCAGCAGTCACTGTATTTAAGATGTTAACTAAAAGCAGTGCTCTTGTTTGCACTTGTTTCTTTTCACACTGTGTTCTTTATATAAGAGGGATTGGTTCATGTGCTTGAAAGCCTCCCTATGGAATATGGATAAATCTTTCAATAAAGATGTTTATACAGTGTCAATGATCAAGGAAGTAGAAGCCTCTGAAAGTACCAGCCTTTTCAGCTGGTAAATCTTAAAATGTTTTACAGAAAAGATAGTGTATTAACACAGTAATATAATAAATTACTGTTTAATCTTTACATCTGACATACATAAGTATCTAGCTAATGTTAATAATAAATTTGTTAGATATTGTATTGATAACACAGTAATATAATAAATTACTGTTTAATCTTTACATCTGACATACATAAGTATCTAGCTAATGTTAATAATAAATTTGTTAGATATTACATAATGTGTGTATTTATATAAATAATATGGGATTAATCTGGAAGAACCTCAGTTGTGTCTATCAAATACACATATAAATCTCTTTCTCATACTGAAATACATTCTGAGTGATGGGAGACAACAAGGGAGTTTGGGATTAACAAGATCCAAGGAAGCTTATAAGAAGGGCTAAAAATAACCCATGGCATGTTCACCTGAAAAGCATTATGTAAAAAAAAAAAAATTCCGAACTTTATTTGTAAATGTAGTCTTTCATTATTTTAAGCATAGATACTCGAACTATCACAGGAATCTAAATCTCTTTCTCAAAACTGTATAAATGAAAGTCAGCTTTGAGCTGAGAAACATTTAAATCTTACAAAAATCTTAATTTCAACATATAAAATGTCTTTCATACAACCATGCAGAATTAGTATTCTGCACTTTTTTCATGCAATCATAGACCTTGTGTCAGAAGTGAAATCTTTTAGTTCGAAAGTAAACAAAGTTAGTTTTAAGATCCTGGAAAACTGGATTCACAGGAGGAATCCTGATGTGTAAATCCAAGAAATGGAAGCAATGGAAACTCTTAAGTTCGATGGCCAAAGAAAATAAATGTTGTATCTTCTTTGACTAATTTTGAGCTAAAATAATCTAAGGTACTACAAGTGTGTTCCAAGGTATTGTATTCTTATATGTGGTGATCCAGTTCAATAGTTTTAAGGTATCAAACATAGCTAAAAAACTTTTTTCTTGGTTCTGTTTGCTTTGGCAAACAAAGCTGTGTGGAGGAGCAATGCATCTGGTCTTTACAGTATAAATAATGCATTACAAGTACATTTGAAAAAACATCTCTAAGATGCGTAGATACTAGGCTTCAAAATTTTTTTTCTTACATTTCAGTTTTTAAAGATTCTTGAAACTAAATCTAGTACATATAATGCTTTGTTTTATAAACAGATATTCTCCAAGAGAATTCAACAATACCTCATCTCTAAAACAAGTAATAAAAAGCTTGTGATCTCTGTTTTCTGGTAAAGGTTCTCTGAGCATTCACTGTAAGTCATAATGTCAAAACTATTTTCAAAACAATGTTTAAATTCACATATTTCCAATCAATTGAACAAAAAAGGAGGTAGGAGAAGCTGTTACTAGGGAACAGCTAGGCAGCACAGTAATAGACAATAATGTTGCATATTAACTCATTTTAAGTTTCAGCTGGGTAAATGATGTTTTTTGTTTGCTACATTTATGTCATGCTTCAGGGAGTAAAATGTAGATTAAAATGATGAATGTTTCATGCAGTACTCTGTGAAAATAATATGGTAATGCTCCAACAGCTCAGGTCCTTTTCACATTAAAATTTAAATAATGAGGTGAACCAAATGTTAGTCTGTGCTCAGACTAAATACTTTGCTGTGGAGCTTTCATTTTCTAATATTTAATACGAAAAGCAAGCTGCTTAGAATCATAGAATAATTTAGCTTGGAAAAGACTTTTGCACAGACACAGCTGTTGGCACAGACTGTATAGTTTCATTATGCATATCTAATACAAGATGGGGTATTTTCTTTTAAATATTTATTTGCTTGACTATTATTTCAAAAACCTAAGTGGAATACACCTCATTAATACTCGGAAGTTGCAGGCAAAAAACAGATGTACACAACATTCTATAGTTATATATAGTAATAGTCTCAACAGTTTTTAGATTATCTCAGACACTAAATTAGTTTCTGTGTGTTTGTAACAGCTTAATATAATTCTTGATTCTTTCAGAGCTCAGTAGCTGTATCTTGTTAAAATACTACTCTGTATGATGCATTATTTTAAGCTATTCTAACAGAAACAAAAACAGAATAATATAATTTTATACCATTTAATGCTCATTATTTATAATATATACATTGCATTTGCTCATATGAAATCTATTAAAGTAATAAATATCAATGAAAAGCAAAGAAAGTGCAAAAGAGTAGCATTTAAATGTAGATAGCAAAAAAAAAAGACAATCAGAAAAAACCCCACACCCATTTTGTGCTTCAAGAATAATCAATTCTTTTCTAATTGAGGCAAAATTTTTGGCTCTCAAATTCTTGACTTTAGTAAATGGTTTAGTCTGAGGTTAATACAAATAATTACCCTTCACTACATTAAAATAGTATCCCATTCTCAAATCATTATTTTGCAGGCTATGACCTTTTTCCTTTGATCAACTGTGAAAAATGTCTTTTGGTTTCAGGCTTAGGGTAGAAGGAAAACACAGTGCTGAACATTGAAAGGACTCAGTGAAACAGTTTTGTCCATATGAGACTGAAATTGTGGGATTCAAGGTGCTCTTTATTCAGACTTCTTTGAAAAAAAAATTGATATCGTTACAACAGGATTTCAAATTAAGATGAAGTAATTATGCAACTCTTCATCCAAATTAGTGGGAGAAAATCAAAGAGGTTTATGTTTTAACATCCTACCATTTATTTCAGTCACTTTCATTAAAGCCTCCTTAAGTTATATTGCATTTCTTTATTGTGAAGAGTGCAGGTGCAAAGTGCAGCTATTAATGTTTTAATAAAATTGTTTTCACGTATTGCCAAGATTTCTCAGAAGATGGTTACATATCCTTGGTTTCACTGTTAAAGATTGTTGACGCATTTCTTTATGAAAAGGCAACTTGGAATGCCAAGCTGGGCAAGTTGCCTTTTTAGAATAACTGCAAACACAGTGGTCCAAATAGTACCAGGCATATGGTATCTGTCAGTGTCTCTTAAAGGTACGGTTTGGATTTATATCACAGTAGAAAAATGAAATTAAATACGAGTCAAAAGTGTATTTGAGGAAAAAAAAGGAAGTATCACAGTTTCTAGTTTTGTTAAGAGTATCTTGTCCTCTCCTTGAGTTTGCTTGGAGCCATGGGAGTAGGTACCCCTCTGGGGCTCACTTCCCACCACCATCAAGCAGCCTGAGATAGCGAGAGCGAAGAACTGAGGCTAATTAAGCAAGAGTAAAGCCCAACAGGAAGCAGGTTTTCCTTTGTGAGGCCTTTCCTTTGCCAGCTGTTTTCAGTGCCAGAAGATTCCAATAACACTTCATATGAGCCACCACCATTAAATGTCACTTAAATACTAGAGATATGCTTCTGTTACTCTGACTCACATAGATCTTCCACTGATAATGTGGATCTCGTAATTTGTTTGTAAGAAAACTAACGAAAGGACAGTTCTTTGCCTTCATTTACAAAAATGTTTTGATGTTGCTTACCTCCAGGAAATGGCATAATTTTACATAAAGAGTACTATCTGTATTAAATGAAACTGCATTCTCCTTTCCGATGAGCAAGACTGGAGTACAGATTTCCTTACTTACATTTGCTGCCACCAGATGTCACTGTGTAGATGAATAACTGGTAACTTCTTCCCTTTTTTAGCTATTTTTCCCGTTTGATTTAATCAAGTATGATTTCCAAAAAGATGAACCAATTAGAAATGAGCACGGTTGGTGTGAAAAAGTTAAGAAAGGTATGTATTTTAATAGGATATTACAGCCTATTGATTTTAATCAGATCCTTCAGAGAATTGTTTTAAGGAGCGTTGCTATTGGGTTACTGTGATTTACCAAATCAGCTATTACTCTTTGCTCTGAAAAAAAGAAATGTGATTTTTGGTCTAAGATTAAACAGCATTAAATATACCAGCTGATATCAGAAGCACTCAGGAGATACTTGGATATATTCACAGAAGAGTAATGTTCAAAAGTGATGCTAGGATATTATCTTTGAATATGTACGTAGTGACATCTGTGTTTTTTAAAGGAGGTTAACATAAGGAAGTCGTTGCCTAAGAGATCTGCAGGATGGACCGGTGGATTAGAGCAAATGCTTTTTGATGAGAGATTAAATGTTTCTGACTAAGTGATGTGATTCAGCTTAATAATTAAAAAAAACCTCAACAAAACAAAAGAACAAAACAAACCCAAAATTTCTTGATTGTAGCTGTCTTCAAATTGCTTATTAAGAAATCATGATTACACAATTTTTCAAAGTGTTTATTAGATACTGGAGCATATATTGAACTGTGGGAAGGTAACAGCTGAAACTGAACCAAGAAAAGCTCATATTAAAGGTCAGGCAGACAGCTTTAATAAGGAGCTGAAGCAGATTTTTCAAAGGAGTTATGAGATTGTCTAACAGTTGGTAAGCCAGGGTGGGCACTTTGAAGAAGATATGTCCCCAAAAGCTGAAATTTTATAGGAATTTATCTCTAGGAATGCCAGGCTGACCTGTGAAGGGAACATATGCTCTAATTAGACACTTGGTCTAATTTTTTTTCAAACTACACCACTCAGTCTAATAAAAAGTATTATCTCTGCCTATAATCTTTGTTTTACCCATGTCTTATTTCTTCAAAGCATTATGGCTGCAGTGATACTACCAGTGAACTAAATACTTCCACTTTAAACACTACCAATTCATCAAAAAAAAAAGGTATAGCTCTTTTTTAAGAAGACAGTCTTAAATTAAAAATTGTGCCTACTTTTGGAAACATTTTGATGTATTTTCATATTTGTAATTCTTGTCTCTGATGCAAAGTAATGTAACTCTTAAGCTTTGTTGTTCAGACCCTGGTCCCAAAAAGGTTATTTCATACAATTATTCCAGGTTCAGCAAACTAACACTTTGACATTCAATATGCATAACAGGATAATAATTTCCCCTACTCTGCCTACTTTTTGAGGAAAAAATTGTATTAAAACTTTTACTCCAAAAAGTAAAATGATGGTATTGTATCACTTTAATGCATATTCTTAAGAAAACACAGAGTCACAGAATATTCCGAGTTGGTAGGAACCCACAAGGATCAAGTCAAACTCTTTAAGTGAATGGCCCCCACGAGGATTAAACCCACAAGTTCAGTATAATTAACACTAGGTTCCAACCGAGCTAATTTCAGTGTTTCTCAGAACTTCTGAGAAGAGACTAAATAGGGACATAATGCATGGGTTGAACACCTACTTTTGATTAACACTACTTTTTTAGTAGGAAGCTGATGAAGCTGAGACTCATCATTAGAAATTCAGTGACATGTGGCAAGTGGGACATAATATTAACTTGAATTGTGCACTTTCAGAGGATAATAAACTACTAGTGAGCTTACAGTTGATAGATGACCATTCTGGGAGAAAACTGATGAGTCATCAGGAAGGAATAAAAGTGACTGAATTTGAGTGGACAATGTTGTAAGTAATATTAATGTCAGATACAGAAATGCCCAATGATATTTTAGGTTTATATTCTTTCAACTTTTCCATATAGGTGAGGCTGGTCTTCTCATTTCCAAAGTCAATGCGAAGAACCCCTTCTTTGGTTATGCTGGCAATAAAAGACACACAGAAAAGAAATTACTCTGTGAGGTATTTAAGAAGGGAGATCTTTATTTTAATACTGGAGATCTAATGGTTCAAGACCATGACAATTTTCTATATTTTTGGGACAGGATTGGAGATACCTTCAGGTATAATTATTGTTTCTTTTCATATTTCTTCAATTAAGATATACAGAATAGAATTACATATATCTTGTTTTCGACTGGAACTGTTGAATTTATTGCTATTGTGATGTAGTTTATAATGATTCTGAAGTGGATGAGAGTGGCTTAATTTTATCACTCGTGTTCCTTGATTAATAATCTTTTGGAGTTGAATGGCTCATTTTCAGAATGGTTGGTAGGGATTCCAGCTCTCTGAACACTCCTTTCAATAAGCATGCAACTAGTTATGGATTTGCTGTGAGCAGGAAGTCGGATACTGATGGGGAGAAGTATGTATCAAATAGTAGAGATTGGTCACATTTGATGCCCTTTGATACATGTTTAAAAAAATGAAGCAATTGTGTCCCTTAGAGTGTTCTAATACCCAGTAAGGTTTGTATTGCAACATTGTCTGGTGGTCAAATTCCAATGTGACAAGTGTGAACAAATTTGAGTTGGTTTTAGTCTGAAATGAATGGAGTGCCTTTTAAAGTTTTTTTTTTTTTTTGAGAGGAGGTGTCATTGGATAAATTTTTTTTTCACACATTTTAGATGGAAAGGGGAGAATGTTGCCACTACAGAAGTTTCTGATGTCATTGTAATGTTGGACTTCATACAAGAAGCAAATGTCTATGGTGTGTCTGTGCCAGGTAAAAGCTTTAGTTATACATTTTTCTTTTCCCAGGTTAGTTGTTAATCCTCACAACTCCTTTTATTTCATGTTTTAAACATCTGAATCATGTTTGATTGAGTCATCTGTTTAATATCTAGCTAAAATGTAGAGGCAGATAATGAAGATACCACCCAATTGTGGATGAGCCTGTGAATCACGCATTTTTGATCTGTATGCAATGAGGAGTATTTTTGAAAATTTATTGTGCATGAATTTGTGATAGCTGCATAACCTAAATTAAAGATTTATTAAATTCGCATCTGTGGAAAATCCAGACACATGTGTCAAAATAAAATGTCAGTGATGTAATTCTGAAGTAATTCTAAAGGAAAATGTATGAAGACATTTTTCTACCTTATTTCACTTTTCACTTAGCCTCATAAAATAACTCTAAACAGTTGCATTACAAAACTAAGGAGAAAGTGAAAAAAAAAAACCAAAGAGAAAAATAAATTCTTAAGGAAGAAAAGACATTCATCTCTCTCTTCTAATACTTTTCGTTATTTTTCATGAGATCATATGGGCTTGATTCTCATCCATGCTAAATCTTTTTGAAAATATATGCTAAATCTCACTGGGATAAAAATAAGTTTCTTTATAGGAAACTGCTTGGTGCTGTGTTTTGCACTGGTGGCTCAAATAGTGTTGAAAACTTAACAGTTATTGGCTACAACTGGCCAGAGCTTGCGGAGTACCAAGGCTTTCTCCATGCATGAGAATGCTGGGGACAGCAAGAACTTGGGAGCAGATGTGGATGGAACAGTAATCCAAAACTGATCAAAGGGTTATTCTATATCATATGATGCCATGCTCAGTTATTAAAGCTGGAGGAAGAAAGCAGACAAGATGTTTGTGGTGGTAGTCTTTGTCTTCCCAAAAAACCACTGCATGCTCTGAGTGAGGCCCTGCCCTGCAGGAAGTAGCTGGACATCTACCTGATGATGAAATATTGAATGATATCCTGGTTTTGCTATTCTTCTACATGTAGCTCTTGTTTTCCCTGCGAAACTGCCATTACCTTAACACTTGAGTCTTCAGTTCCTTCTCTTCCCTTTCCATCCCATGGAAGAAGGGATTAAGAAAGAAGCTGGCTGGTTATTTGGTTGTTGGCATGAATAAACCCTCCACAAAATGATAAAGGAGTTAAAAATGTGAAAAAGTGTCACTTACCTATATTTTAAAGCCATACAAGCCACATTTAAAGCCACGGAAAGAAGACTCCCTGAAAATCAGACTCAGAAGTATAAGAGCTGCTCATTTCCTATACAACACTTACCTGTTTACCTATTCAGTTTATGTGACTGTCTTGATAATTGCACTTAAAGATAAACAAATCAAGTTCCTTACAGATTTTGTAGCACTAGCAAAACATCGAACCAAACATAAGGTTGGCAGAACAACTCTGCTGTTACTACTATCTGATGGTTAAAGTGTGCAGTTACTTTTGATAGCTGAAGTTCATTGCTTTTACATCTTACTGATTTTGTTCTTTCTTAAAGACCCACAGTGCTCTCTTTTTCCAGACAAAACAGTTAAAACTTTTAATACCTCTTTCTGTTAATTCTGATGCACAGTTTTGAGAAAAGATGCTGGCAATAGAAAGAGACTAAAACTGAAATGAAGATGTAATTGGCTAATCCAGGAAAGAGGTTCATCTCTCTTGTTTTTGAGAGAGGAATGTTGTTGATGTTTATCCCCGTTTATTGATTATATCGTGCATGGGACTCCATTTACTCTTACCCGCCACACTCATTTGCGGCATTATTGCTTAATTGATCACTTGAGTGATCTCCAAGTACATGTAATGCCACATAAAATATGAATGAGGTCTTGCAGCTTTCCTGAAACTCAGAATATGATATATGACTGTTGGTTTGTTAATGCAGTACAGTACTTTTTTGTAAGGTTTATCACTACAATGTCAACTTTATTCCTGTTACAAAATTCTCACCTCATTTCCTTTCGCACAGATCATGAAGGAAAAGCAGGAATGGCTTCTCTTATTTTAAAGCACAATGCATCATTAGACTTGGAGCAAATGCATAAGCAAGTAGTGACCCATCTACCAAGTTATGCTCGCCCCCTTTTCTTAAGAGTTCAGGTAAGCTGCATTATTGCACTGTGCATACAAACATCTACATAATTTAAACACAGAGATGGCTAAGTGAATAACAAAAAGTACTTGTTCATTTATCACTAGATTGATTTTAGACCTGGTCCTATTTGCTGTCTTCATTAATGGAGTCCTGGGAAAGGGATTACACAAAAAGTCAATATATTTGCAGATTAGGTTTAAATGGGAGAAATTGTACAAATGAGCAAGCACAGGGATCATAAAAAAAGGATTTGGGGAGATTAGAAGCGTGAGCATGGTGAAAGAAAAAGGTTCAGATTTAAAGATGTGAAGAATTGCATCTGGAGAAAAGAATCTAAATTCCATTTTGTTCATGAAAATGAGAGCGAAATAGAGCTAAAGCAGGAGACAGTGAGTTTGCGCAATAAAATGAATGTTATTTTCTGTGTAACAGTGACAAATGTCAAAGCAGTTGGAAAGTTACGAGGTAAATTGTAAAGATGAATTAAAAATGTATGTTATTGTTTTCACTACGATAATCATCAAAGTCATCCTTATTTGCACACTACTTTGCTCTTGTAACTGTCCAGTTTGGGGGAAAAAACAGTCACTCACCCAAAGAGTTAAAAATGTAAATATAATACAGTGGACTGCATAGGGCCAGGAAAAAATGTGAGAGTATCAAAAGCATACAATATT
Organism: Grantiella picta; assembly: GCA_013397955.1. NCBI lineage: Eukaryota > Metazoa > Chordata > Aves > Passeriformes > Meliphagidae > Grantiella > Grantiella picta. The sequence continues at coordinate 1,247,069 of VZRM01009863.1, forward strand.
GATAAGATAAATGAAATCTGATGAGCATTTAATTTCTGGTGTTTTGTAAATACCATGATAAAGACAAACAGAAAAATGTTTTCAAAGATGTTTTTGAAGGAGTTCCCTAAGTTTGAGGAACAGATGAAAAATATAGTCATTGTTTAAAGAGAGAAGATAAGTTATGGAAGTTGGTTGCCTTGGCCACCCAGAGATTGAATACTGGTTCAGAATAAAGAGGAGAAACAAAAAGTTTATGAAAGGCCTTGAAAGTGAAGTATGTGTTTATGTATCCATCAGTCTATCTCATAAGTCCAGGGTGGTGTCTTTTGAAGCAGCATTCTGATGTGAGCAAGCAAGATTAGACTGCAGAATGTTGCAGTAGTCGGTTTATGAAATTATGAGAAACTAGTCTAGATTTACTTCTGTACAGCTGTACAAAAAAGCCTTTATACTGGTTAGAAAGAATCTAAATCTTGGCTGTTACATTAATATCAAGTATCTGGAATTGAAATTAAAATTTAAATGCCTCCATTAGAGAATAATTGCTGTTGGTACAGCTGTCATTAACCAAGAAAGAAGGTAGTGGATAAAACTTAAGGGGAAAAAAATTAAAAACATATTAAGCTTGATCTGACATGTAATTATACATTAGAAGATGTCAGAACATTTCTTAGACCAACAACAACAGGCGGATAAGATATTTAGGTATACCTGGAGTAGATATAATGGCTCTTTGACATTTTTGTTGAATGTAATACGTAATTTTTTGTATTCTGAGATTGTTTGCATATATATAAAAATATAAGGACAGAAGAGAAGATGATGGAGAGAGGTCATAAAGTTGTGCTGAGTAGAAGTAGTCAGAATAGAGAAGACAGTCTCACTAGAGATGCCTCCCACTACTTTTCCCTGAGGGATGCCATAGCACTGAAGAAGTCTGAGAATAAAATGCATGGTCAAGATCTGTTTTCCCTTGGACCTGGCTGGATATGGGTATGGCTGATTTAGTATGCAATTCTTCCAACCCCTTTTTTAAATAGTAGTCAGTAGTCATAGATATAGTGGATTTCTTGAGTTTTATCATTACAGAGTTCTTGGTAGTAACAGGTTTTACTCACAGATGCTTTATGATGTGTAGTTTCCTTTTATAATGTACACAGTGAAGAGGATTGATTGTCTTGGGCATGCTGGGGTTACACCACATGTGACACTAATGAGACACTGCACAGGGATGCAGAAAGAAAAGGACTCTAGCTTTTGTCAGCCATGTCTCTGCTGTTGGTCTGTAGCAGCACACAAGTTCCAGTTTTTCGGTGCAATGAGAATAAACTTACTTATATCAAACAAGATTTTGAGAAACATATGTGAATGTGAGTGAAAGAATAGTAGCTTCTTTTTGAATAATATATCTTTTTTTTCTACTACAGGAAAAAATGGAAGTGACAGGAACATTCAAACAACAAAAATTTCGACTTGTGGATGAAGGTTTTAATCCATCTACAATTACTGATCCTCTTTACTTTTTAGATAATTCTAAGAAAGCGTATGTCTTCTTAACCAAAGAAGTATATGAGATGATCTTATCTGGAAAAATGAAGCTTTAATTGACCAAATAAGAGGCTATTAAGAGACAGTCTCTACAAGCTATTGTATGAGAAAACAAAAAATTCATTACCAGTATTTATACATAGTTACCGAGAATAATGTTTTTATATTTGATATTTACATTCAGATATGTCTGATATCTTTACTCACTTGATTGTTTTTTTTTTCACTAATCACATTTTACCTCTTGAGATAAATTTCTAAACTAATGGCTGAAATCTGTTTTTTATATTAACTTTGGAATATAAATGCTGTATTTGATACTTTCCTTAGCAGTAAATGAACATAAATGATAAATGGTATGATACATGATAAAAAAACGAATCAACATATAAAGATAGTGTGTCACATGTTGTGTCTAAAGGGAGAAAATATGCCAGTAACATCTTTTTTATCAGTAGTTTACACACTTCTGAATATGTATGGTAAGAAGTAAAAGACTTGACAGTGGTTGGAAGGAAAAAACTTTTCTGCAGAGGATTTTTCTGATGGAACATAAGATAAAAGAAACTGAAGCAGGAGAAAGTCCTCCAAACAAACCCAAATACTAACATCACTGCTGAGATTTTTTTCTGACATGATCTCTGCTCTTTCATTTGTTAAGGTGGCTGTTTGGAGTATCAAGTTCTGAAGACAAAGCAAACCTTTGTGAAATGTTTAGCAGTAGATCAACAATAGGCAAAGAAAATACGCACACTTAATGGGGACAATAATTTATATAGTATAAAAAGAACTATTGCTGCACTTTATGTCATGCTGTCATGCATATTGACTAACAAATAGCTTCCATACTCTTATTAATGACTGCTGGGGATCATTATTTTATGAGTGTAGAACAGAGCTGAATTTTTAAAACACTGAATTTTGTGTCCTAACAATTGCATTTTCTAGGTTTTAAAATAAAGTATAAGATTATTTAAACCAAACATCACACTGTCTCAGTTTTATTTTTCTGATTGCACAAAGTCTGTTTTCCAGCCTCTTTTGATACTTTATGTGCACAGTGCCCTGTTCTAATGGATGGTGATGCCTGCTTTGATCAGCCAGAAGCATCGTCAGAGAATACTGAAAGGGTGAGTCTCTCCAACACTGGGCATCATATGTCTCTCTTCCATCCTAATAGTGGTATGGAACTACGTTCTCATAAAAGAGTAGGATATAACACACTTTAAAAATAACTGCGTTTTCTTGTGTCTTCCTACTTTTTTTACCTAGCATGACATTAGAACCTGTATCAATTCTTGAATCTTGGATTATCACTTTCATTGATTTTCTTTAAAAATCCAAAACAAGAATGCAGTGAAAAATATATGAGGATCATGGCTTACTTACATTTTTGAATGCAGTATTCCTTACAGGACATACTGAATACAGTATTCCTTGTCAGTATAAATAAACCCTGAAATCCACAGTATCAGGTTTAATCTTGTAGTAGAATACTGAAGAATTTAGTAAAATCAATTGCTTAGCTTGGGTAACATATTTAGCACTTCTAAAATTTATTTTCCTTTATAATATTTGATACTATATATGACTAGTAAAAAGGTTCTACCACTTTAATGCCATTGAAATGAGAGGGAAAAAAATACATGAAAAAGAAGAAAACACTTTTCCATTAGTAACAAAAGAGAGAAATGAAAGCTTGTTCATGAGTGTCACCATTTGGTCACTTATTTTGTGAAGTACCTAAGAGGAAGCCGATTGTTTCTGTGAACAGTGGTGAGGTCAGAAAAAGCACCAGAGGAAGAACAAGGTGTGTGTGCTACCCTTCATGCTCTGTCGACTACAGGATCAGCCAACTGGTGTTTCCAAGCTCTTGGGTATATTTTCAGCAGCAGTGGGACTCTTATAACACAGCTGCCTTGGGAGCTAACGAGTGTTAGTTTCCCAGCTGTGACCACCAGCGAAATGCAGAATTCCAGCTACTTCCCTGTTTTCCTTAGTGTAACCAAGACAGCCTGGGCAATCTGCCTGTTTTCAAAGGCAAGTAAAATAGTTCTGTTCCATATGCTACCCCGAGAAATAGGATGCCTGTGACATCAAGAAAATAATAAAGGGGCAATGTACCGAACCATAGGCTATGTATTTCCTCAGGGGAAGACAGTATATTACTCTCAATTCAGTAGTTTGCTTTCTTTTAGGCAGTAGGTTGGGTGCCAGCAGATGCACTGAAGCATGTTGCAGCAAAATGTCACATTCCTCATGGATACTGAAGTTCCTGAACCAGCACTGCAGTTAGGCTGAGTAGGTGGTCGTGTCAGACACCACAAAGGGTCTTCCTTTCAGAATGAGAAAATAGTAGGACTGATCTGTTCATTTCCTACCCTCACACAGATCAAAATTTGGACTGGCTGAAGTCTGAGGGCTGAAGTGTTGCTGCAAAATGATGGCCCAGTATTTGTCTAGGAAACTTAATTTCATGTAGTAAGGGGTAAAGAAGCAGAGTGGTGGCTGGGGTGTGGATGGAGATCTGCACTGCTTACCTTATATATTAAAATTAGAAGTGGGAGAAATATTAAAATTAATTAAGGTAATTACTTTTGAGATTTAGCATATATATTTTAAAGTTTTCCTCTGCATTTAAGGATAGTCAATGATGAAAGAAATGTTGATTAAAAAAAGAAGTTGGAATTACTATTTAGAGAAGGTAAAATTCTGAAAGGGTAAACACATATTCACTCCCTTATCCTAGTGAATCTGGTACAGTTAGTACAGTTATAGTCTGGGTTAGTTTTCATAAATCTTTCTCAGGATCCTCAGAAAACAGTAAAAAAATACAAGCAGCTCATGGCCTGCATTTTATTCTCCTCACCCAAGGCAGATAAATAAAGCTTTTTATGAGAATTCTTATACCTATAACAGCCACCATAAAGAATGTATCTCAACTGATACACAAATTTCCTGCAGAAAACCTCTCCTACTCTTGATTTTGCACCTTTTTTTCTGGAGGAAAGAAAGAGGTAGAGGGAGGAGGAGCAGTCTTTACTGCATTTTTAAAATTTAGAAATACTAGATGACTATGGGAGAAAGGACAAAATAGTCACTCTTCTTAAAAAAAAGAAAAAAAAAATAATTTTCGGTAGCCTGTCCCTAGCTAACAATGCAACTAGTAATTTGATGTGATTTATCACAGCAGAAATAATGACACATACCAGTATGTATGAAACTGATTAAATTAAGACTAATTTCAAGCAAATCATGTCTTTCTGTTTAATATTTGCTACCACAAAAATTAGATGCAAAAATTCAGCAGTCAAAGTTGCATGTGAATAGCAGCAATTTTAGGAATAATTTTAGTGTGATGTGTATTAATAGCAGTGCTGTCAATAACTGACATCATAATGTGACAATTAATTTGTCTGTAAGAGTAAAATTAGATCATCTCATTGTGTCCTGATACCCAGGGCTTAATACCTTACACATTATACCCTTAGATTATATAATTTATGCCATGATAAAACAGATTATATGATCTATGATAATTTTAAATAAACTGGGTCATTAGCAGAGTGAAATACAATTCCTGTGTCACTAACAAGTCCACAAGTCTGAGAATCTTTTACCAAAATAGACTTCATTGAGTTTCTCTGGCGATTGCAATAAGCAGAGCTCAAATCAAATGGTCAGGAATTACTTTTGCAGTAGAACAAAGGAGTCCTTGTTGCTGCCTTGCAGTAGGAGGTACATTGACCTCTTCCCATTCGGAGCCGTTCTGGCACCATGAGGTTTGCGTATTTCCTGCGTGACAGCTGGGAGGTTTTGCTTTATGTCAGCTGGACCACACACACATATTTATAAATAAAAAGGGCACTCAAACTGGCAGAAAACCACTTGTTATAGTGTCTCATTTTCTTCAAGTAACTGATACTGCTATGCTGACAAAAATAATGTTATGTGTGGACAGTGTTACTAGTACAGAGCTGCACAAATCTGGTAAGATGCTTTTTGTGGTGGCTCTGGGTTTAGAAATCAACTATATATCTCAGTTCACTTAAAAACCAGCAAATCAACCAACCAACCAACCGACCAAATAAAATCTCCCAAAACAAAACACACATTATAGCAAATTAAGTAAACAGTATTCAATTATTTGAGGTATATTTTTCAAGAAAGGAGTCAATGCCTTGATGAGTACTCTAATAAGAAAGAGTGCTCATTCAGTGCAAACTGCTGAGTAGAGAAAAACAGAATGTTCAGTCTCTTACAATGCTTATGCTACAGAAAGGCATGTATTTGGTTTTAAAATACTGCCTAAAAATGTAGATTTGATCCAAAACCACACAACTGATTTCAATATACAGTTATTTGCCTGAGATAGAATTCATTACTTACCTGTTTTTGACAGGCTTTTGTGCATCATTGTTAACTATATGTGACCAAAATATGTAGCGTCATGTGCCTCTGTGAGATGGTGGATGACAGAGAAACTAACAGATGGCTTTGTGAGTAATGACAACTAGAGTGTTGTGATTCTAGAAAAAACATGTTATAGTGATTACCACAATTTCCATTCATTCTTCTGTTTATTGTGCCTTTCATGTTCATTCTTTTCTCTTTGCTAATAACCAAACATACTTGCATTCCTATCTTTTTTAATAGGCAATAGGAAGTGAGGAAGTCACTGATGCTTAAACTAGTCATGTCACATTAGAATTCTGTTGAATCCAATAAGGCGCACTGACTTTAATAATCTGAGCACAGTTTTGTACTAGATATGTGAAATTTTAGTCAGGGGATTTTAAAATAACATTGGAATTGTTAAGTTCTTGTTGTAATTGAGAGCATAGAAATTAAACATGCAGGCTTTACCAGGTAGCTACCTTTGAAAATCTGGCGAATTACTTAAATTTTTCTCCAAACACAGGCTATAATCACAGTAATTTTAAAATCTAGCTAACCATGAGATCACTAAACACTTGCCTAGCTACCCAATTATTTCCAAACTTTTTCTTTTTCCAAAGTAATTTCTATTAGGCAACTTACAGTACTTTTCTAAATACATGTGTCCTCTACTATTTGCTAATAATTTTCTCCAGTGGGTGGGCTACACTTTAACAGTAATACACTTGATCAATAGTAGTCTTTTTTTTTTCTTTCTTTTTTTTTTTTTTAACCAGACATGCCTTTTTCACAGCTTTTGCAGCTTAGGCAGAAACACCTGTACTGTACCAGTCCTAGCTCATAAGAAACTGCAAAGACAGATTAATTGATTAATTTGTGCCAGACTGTACTCCCCATGTATGAGGATTCAATTTTACTGGTGCGGAAAACCATAAGGATGGATCTCTGGGGAGGAATGCCTAAGAATTAGCTCACTCTGACAGCTTCTTGTCCTGAAAGTATGTAGGAATTAAATGCTACTCTCAGGTCTTGCCCTAGTTACATTTGAATGATAAGGCTTTTCTGTAACTTAAGAAAATTCATTGACAGAAAAACGGACATGAACATCAAAATTATCTTCTGTTATTTACCTTTTTTTATCAAGGAAAACTACCAGCTACCAACTTTAGTTGGTGCATAAAGAGATAATGATGTCATTCATTCAAATGTCAAAATGAAAAGGTATTAATTTATTTGTCAGCTTCTAAAAACAGCATGTAGTTTGCCTTTCACTTCAGTAACATTACAATGAAATTTAATACTTCTAGAGTACAATTCTATTGTGGTATTAAATGAATACCATGTGTGTGGCTGAAAAAGACATCTCTTAAATATCTCCATCAGCTACATTCCAAGGTGCAAACTTCATTAAATTTTTTCCTAAATTTTAAAAAATAAAGGTTTTAAAGAAATCCCAAATTGGCAGTAAACACTGTAGATCCCAAATGAGACACTGCAATTTAGGGAGTTGAAGTGGACTAAACCAATCAGAGTGAGATACAGGGGGAAAAATTAGGTTTCAAACACCTTACAATTTGCTGGTAGAGAATTGCAATTATCTCTGCCTATGAAAATTTTTGTTAAAAAGTGTGATCAAGTCCTCAGCCAGAGAATTTTTTTTGTTTTAAAAGCATGAAACAAAGCACTAGCTATGAAAATGCGGACTTTACTGTAGATTTGCGAGTGGATCCTTATTTCATTAATAATCTAAATTAAAATCTTGGATACAAACAGACTAAGAGACTATCATTCTGGAAAAGTCTGGATTAAAATTCCAAACGTATGGCACATTGTGAAGTCCTAATACTCCTTCCTCTTGTAATCTTTTAACCTTGTAAATTTTAACATATTTTTTGTTGTTTTAAGCACACACACACACACACGCACACACACACCCACCCCACACACAGACACACATATATGTCTGGAGAAGAACAGTGTCCGGGGAGATCTTAGAGAAGCCTTCCAACACCTGAGAAAGGCTACAAGAAAGTCTGGAGAGGGGCTTACTACAAGGACATGGAGTGATAAGACAAGGAGAATGGCTTTAAACTGGACGAGCATAGATTTAAATTGGATATTAGGAAGAAATTCTTTACTGTGAGGGTGGTGAGGCACTGGAAAAGGTTGCACAGAGAAAACTGTGGATGCCCCATCCCTGGAAGTGTTTTAGGCCAGGCTGGATGGAGCTCTGAGCAGCCTGGTTTAGTGGAAGGTATCCCTGCCCATGGCAGGGGGTTGGAATGAGATTATTTTTATGGTCCCTTCCAAAGCAAACCATTTCGCAATTCTGTGATACTAAACAAGAGAGATTTAAGTTCATTTGCAGCCATCATGCTTCAGGAGCAGTGGTGCTCATTTCACAGCTGAGTAGTTGAAGGAAATGGAGTTGCCGCAGGCATTGTTTCAGTGCCTAGCTCAAGAGCTCAAATGCTGAGTGAAATTCACAGGACAAGACAGAGCCTTAAAAAATGTGAGGGAAGAGTTATATGCCCGCAAACAAGATCCACAGAAGTCAGCTCAAAGGGCAAGGACTGCCTAAATTGACTAGTAGGGAACAGTGAGAAGAAGATTATGTCTTAAATCCACCTCCTGTCAGGCATCAGGCATTAGATGCATAGGCATCTAATTCTCATTTGCTGCGAGCACAGAGATAATTGAGCTCTCACCTAGAACTACAAGAAACCAAATTTTTTTACAAATGCTTGTAATTCTACAGATTGCCATGAAAAATGTAGCCATATACATTCAGCTCAGTGTCTATCCAAGCATTTAATTAAAATAATAAATTAAAGAGAGAAAATTATTTTTTGATGACACGTGAAAGCACTGCAGTCAGTCATATATCTCTGCCGTAGCAAAGCCATATTCTGTCACAAGATAAGAAGAACCTCTTTTGGAGTATAAAAAATATAACTCTATTTCCATTTTGCTGGCCACAAAAATCCAATTTTTGTGAAGAGAAGCTTACATCTACCCGAATGCCTATAATCCGCCATTAACAAAGAGGTTTTATTGGGAAATTTGCAGATTAAAACAATATGAAGTATGATTCACCGTTGTCTCGGTCTGGCTTTAACATATCTCTGCTAAAATGAGGAGTCCCTATGCTATTTTTCATGTATATTCTGAACTAGCTTGAGGTAGTAAGTTTTCTTCAGATGTGCAGATTATTTTTAAAGACCTTCTCCTCGTGCTATACTAAAACTAAATTTCTTTAGGGAAATGTGGCATACTTTGCTTTAGAGAAAGCAAATTTTTGTTAAACATCACTCACTTTGTTCAGCTAGCTCATAATATTAAACACTCCCTAACTAAAGTGTTGATCCTATAGACTGTATTTTTCTTGAACCTCTGTGTGATGTTCAGTACAAGTTCTTCTGAGGCAACTTTTGACCTAGTTAAGATAATCTGTGACTTGCATTGGTACAAACAGAATAGTGTCAAAAAAGGACTTTCTAAAAACTATTTATAGACAAAACAGTTTCCAGTATTGATTGAGGATAGTCACAGAATAGCTTTTTACTTACACAGCCAGCCAGTAGATGACAATTACCTTCATGTTAGCTGTGTTGTGTTTTGTTGGCAACTTTCACAGTTATGTCCAGAACCTGTATATTCAGGCATATTCAGAATTTAAGTGGAAATCATTTGTTCTGCATCCCATACATCACAGCATCTTGCTTTCTGTCACCACCATCCTGTCTCTGTTTAAAAAATAAATATTCAAAGTATAGGAGCCAGCAATACATTAAAACTGCACAGTGAAATCAAATGAAGCAATACACTAGATAGCATTGTTGCATTTCATAAAAGGTCAGTTGCATTCAATAAAATATTAAAACAAAAATGTATGACTTGTTTTGACGGTCTTCTGCTGTAAAAATAGGTGTACATATATGTTTCTTAATCTGCAAGAGAATTAGGTATTTGCTGTGACGTTAAGACTAAAGTCACTAAGAAGAAGCTATTTGGAAAAATTGCATCCAGTTTCCAAACCTGCAGCTTTTAAAAATCTTACTACAAGTTTTTCAAACAAATAGACTTTGTGTTACAACTGCCAATTCACACATCTGGCAGGTGCTGGTCATTACAGAGGTTCTCACTGCAAATTCTCACATTACACCAAGCAAAACAGCTCAAAGTCATAACCTTGCTTTTGATGCTAGAGTTCTGCTTTCCTTTCCTTTTCTGTACCCCAAACAACCCACATAAGTTATTCCATTTTGAAATAAACTCCCAAAGATTATTAAGAAAAATGGAAAATATTTCAGCTATTGAAACTCTTGGGAACACTGAGGATGCTGCTCAGTTGAACCCACTGAAACACACACAAGGAAAAGAATATTATCCCTGCATACTCCTTTGCATCGTTCTTTGTTAATAAGACCAAGTCCAAATTATTGATTTTTTAGTCTTAACTTTCAACAAATACTCATTTTACGGCCTGTCAAAGAACAAATAGTCACAGAAACCCTATTCCTAGTGGTAGAAATCCCTGCAAAGACAAAAAGCTTTAAGAAAAAGAAAAAGCACTTTTTTTTTCTTCTTCAGCTTTTATTTGGGTGCTACAGCAATAAAGCCTGACTCCAGAAACAGTGTTGCAACTACTAAAGGTCTCATACACATTTATATTTGCAAAATGGGTCAACTGGCAGGCAGCTTTGCTCGTATGAATACAATCTATTAATTTTGCAGGTGGCTGCAGACCTGGAGTGACGATGAGGCTATTCATCCTGATCTCTCAGAGATACTTACAATAGATGCTAGCTAAAAATATCTGTGCTCTGGACTTCTTCTTTCTCCTATGTTCTGCTATTCCACTTAAAAAAAAAAAAAAAAAAGGTACTTTTAAGGAAACAGGAGGCAAAGGATAATTCTTTTGTTAATGCAAAATCACTCATGGATTAAGGAGGCCTGGAATGAAACCTATTAATCTCCTGAGAAATGAAAACCACATTCTGCTAGTGCAGAAGTTTGTTAGGCAGATGTTCCAAATAACAGTAATCAAGTTAGAAAGCTTTTGAAAGAGCTCTTGAGTTAGTAAATTACATCCTCAAAATAAAATATTTAGAACTGGGAAACTGAAGACTGGAGTGACTGACTTAAAAGTAGATAAAATGGAGATAAATGCCGACAGTGAAAGAATAGACAAAGGGTATTTCTTTTCTCCTTATAAATCTCTGACAGTTTCCTCTGTCTTACAATTGGCTGATACACTTCATAACAATGGAACTACACTTTCCAGGTCAAAGCCTGCCAAAGAGGAAAGCATGTCAAAAGAAAATGCAAAGGCACAATGTGATAGAAGCACCTTTTTGATTTGGGTAGCTATTCACGCTGTGAAAGGAGCAGAGGGCAAGAATTTCGTTGTATATATATTTACATTACAGAGTTTAACTGTAAGTAATCATGCTTGTTTTGGCTGGGGTAGAATTTATTGTCCTCACAGTGCCAAGTATGGGGCTGTGTTTTGGATTTGTGCTGAATGCAGGGCTGATAATGTTAAGATATTTTTGTTATTGCTGAGCAGGGCTTACACAGAGCCAAGGCTTTTTCTGCTTTTTGTACTGCCATTATGGTAAGGAATTTGGGGGTGCATGGGAAGTCGGTAGGAGACACAGCCAGGACAGGTGACCCCAACTGATCAAAGGGATATTTCATATCATATCCCAAATATATATACAGCATGCTGCATCATGCCCAGTATATGAAGTGGAGGGAAGAAGGAGGAAGGGCAGGTCTGGAGTGATGGCCTTTGTCTTCCCAAGTAACCATTACGTGTGATGGGGCCCTGCTCTCCAGAGATGGCTGAACACCTGCCTGTGCATGAGAAGTGGTGAAGGAATTGCTTGTTTTGCTTTGCTTTTTTGTATTTCTTTTGCTTTCCCAATTAAATGGTCTTTACCTCAACCCATGGGCTTGATCTCAACCCATGAGTTTTTTAGGTTTTATTCTTAGAACTCTCTCCCCAGTCCTGCTGGTGTGAGAGTGAGCAAGGAACTGCAAGTGGAGCTAAGTTGCTGGCTGGGGTGAAACCACAACAGTAATCTATTTCTATTTTAAAAGGCTTAAGGCTAATTTGTTCATCTGATGATGTATCTGCCAAATCTAGCTTCATGTTTCATGCTGCACAATTAACAGACCTCATGTCAAAACCTTGTGTGCACCAACAGGCACTTCAAGCTGCTTCCCCAGGGGTCTGGCACCCAGCTGCGGGAGACGAGAGGAAAGCTGCCCTAAAGGCCCTTCCTGCCTTTGATATGGAGCTGCTTCTATCCTCAGACTTTTGAGTGATCTTTGGTTGATGTAATGGGCATCACTGAGCCCTGACAGATACCTTGCTGATTCTAAGCATGAAACCAGGTAAGCAAGGCAAGAGACCAGCATGGCCTAGTAGGGAACTGCTGCTCAAAATAAAGGGAAAGAAGCAAATGCACAGGCAGTTGTCGTGGTTTGATCCTGGCTAAATGCCAGGCACCTACAATGTCTGCTCCCTCTGCTCTCTCTCCTGCCACAGCTGTGCACAGGAGAGGAAAAAATACTATTAAACACACACCATACGGGGCTCATGAGTTAAATGACTGGTGGGAGGATGCACCGAGAAAAAAAGGGCAAAACAGGCTCAAAACTTAAAGTTGCAAAGTGATTTATTAACCTAACAGAGTCGGAGGATAAATGGAGAACTAAAAATAGCTTTTAGGACACCATTTCTTCACTCACCCCCTTCCCTCTTAAGACATCGTTTCTATGCTCAGCTCCCTCCCTCCTTCTAACCAACAGCACCGAGTGGGGCAGGGTAAGAGGGTTTTTCTTTGGTCAGTCCAAACTTTCTTCCACTGCTCAGGGAGAGGCGTCCTCTACTTAGCCATGGTGTCCCCCCTGCAAAAGAAAACAGAACTCTGTGAACTTGTTTGGCGTGGGTCCAATCTCACAAGCAGCAGCCTGCCTGAATCTGCTCTCTCAGGAGTCCTTGTCCACAGAGTGCAGAATTCTGAGCCAAGGCCAGGCTGTTTCCATCTCGGGAGCAAGGCCTTTCTCTCTATATGAGACTCCCACTGGATCACAGCTTCCTCCAGGCATCCACCTGCTCCTCTGCTGTGGGCACCTCCCCACGGGCTGTGGGTGGATCTCTGCACCCCCGTGGACTCCATGGGCTGCAGGGGGACCTCCTGCTCCCCTCATGGTCTTCAGCACAGCTAGCAGAGGGTTTTCAGCTCTGGCACCTGGAGCACCTCCTCCCCACCTTCTCCACTGACCTTGGTGTCTCCATGCTGTTTTCCCTTCACATATTCTCACCTCCTCCTCCTCCTCCTCCTCTAGCTAAAAAGAAGTGTGTGCTCACATTGGTTTGATTTCTTCTTAAATATGTTATCACAGAGGCATAACTAACATCCCTAATTGGCCCAGACTTGGCCAGCAGCCTATCCATCATCTTCAGAGCCATCAGAGTTTGGCTCTGCTGGACATGGTGAGAAACTCCCAGAACATTTACACAGGACACACAGGAGCCATCTTTTTGTCCCCTCCACCCACTAGCAAAAACTGTACTAAGCAAAACACATGAACATAGGGGTACAGCTTCTCCCAGCCCTTCAGACACTCCTTCAGGCCTACCATAACAGCTTTTGAAGGGTTTACATTTCTCTTAGATGCTAAAGATACCTTGCTGATGCTCTGGGCTAAGCAAAACCAACACAGCAGAAGAAACAAGGACAAGGGAAAAGTATAAGCATGAAGTTTGGTTGTGTACGATTGGGTGAGGAAGGTGAAGAAGACCAAAGCAAAGCTGGAACTGAACCTGGCAAGGAATGCAAAGAATAAGAGGAAGGGCTTCAACAAGTATGTTAACCAGAAAAGGAAGGTCAAAGAAGGAGAACCTCCCTTCTAACAATGCTACAAAACCGGTAACAATGGATGAGGGCAAGGATGAGGTACTCAACAACTTTTTTGCCTCAGTTTTCAATGGCAACCTCTGTTTCCACATCTTTTGAGTGGATGAACTGCAAGATGGGAACTGGGGGAGCAAAGTTCCCCCCACTATAAGTTAAGACCTGGTTCATGATTCCGAGGAACCTGAATGCACATAAGTCTGTGGGACCCAATGAAATACATCCCAGAGTTCTGAGAGAATTGGCTGATGGAGTTGCCAAGCCACTCTCCATGGTATTTGTAAAGTCACGGCAATCAGGGAAAGTTCCAGGTTACTGGAAAAGGGGAAACATTGTACCCAGCTTTTAAAAAGGTAAAAAGGTGAACCCTGGCTCTTGGCGACCTCTCTGCCTCACTTCTGTGTCTGGAAATTTCATGGAACAGATCCTCTTGGAAGCTGTCCTAAGGCACATGGAGGACAGGGAGGTGATTCTAGACAGCCAGCACAGCTTCACCAAGGGGAAGTCCTGCCTGACCAACCCTGTGGCCATGGCTGGCTCCATCAGAGAACAAGGGGAGGGTTACAGATGTCATTTAGCCGAACTGTAAAGCCTTTGGCATGGTCCCCCACAACATCCTTACCTCTGAATTGCAAAGATGAATTTCACTGGTGGACTGTTAAGTGGATGAAAAATTGGTTGGATGATCACATCCAGAGGATAGTGGTCAATGGCTCAGTGTCCTGATGGATATCAGTGACAAGTGATGTGCCTCAGGGGCCCATATGGGGACCAGTGTTATTTAATATCTTCATTAATGATGCAGATGAAGGGATTGAGTGCACCCTCAGCAAATCTGTTGATGACACCAAGCTGAGTGGTGCAGCTGAGACACCTGAATGACGAGAAGATATCCAGAGGGACCTGGACAAGACAGAACACCCATTGCCCACAAGAATCTCATGATTTTTAACAAGACCAAGTGCAAGGTGCAGCACCTAGTCTATGGCAACCTCCAGTACCAACATAGGCTGGGGATGAACAGATGGAGAGCAGCCCTGCTCAGAAGGACTTGGGGTGCTGGTGGGTGAGAGGCTGGACATGACCCAGCCATGTGCACTGCCAGCCCAGAAAGGCAAACGTGTCCTGGGCTGCATCCAAAGTAGTGTGGGCAGCAGGGAAAGGGAATTCTGCCCCTCTGCTCTGCTCTGGTGAGACCCACCTGGAACTCTGCATCAGCTCTGGGGTCCCAGCACAGCAAGGACATGGACCTGTTAGAGTCGGTCCGGAAGAGGGACACTAAGGTGATTAGAGGGATGGAGCACTTCTCTTACAAGGAAAGGCTGAGGGAGTGGTGATTGTTCAGCCTGGAAAAGAGAAGGCTTCAGAGTGACCTTCCAGGGAAACTGTGACCCTCCAGTACCTAAAGGGGGCCCACAAGAAGTCTGGAGATGAATTTTTTACAAGAACATATAGTGACAAGACAAGGGGGAATGGCTTTAAACTGAAAGAGTAAGTTTAGATTAAATATTGGGAAGAAATTCTTTGCTGTGTGGGTGGTGAGGCACTGAAACAGGTTGCCCAGAGAGGTTGTGGGTGTGCCACCCTGGAAATGTTCAAGGCCAGGTTGGATGGGGCCTTGAGAAACCAGGTCTAGTGAAAGGTGTCCTGGTCCAAAGCATGAGGCATGGGGCTAGTCAATCTTTAAAGTCCATTCCAGTGCAAGCCACTCTATGATTCTTACCCTGAGCTGCTGTCCTGACCTTCTCGGCTTGACCTTGGATCTGCCTCATTGGTAGAGACTGGGCTGTTCCAACACTGCTCTGCTTTTCTGGTGTGAGTGCTGCCGAACTGTGTCCTTGATGGTCAAAGTGTTGCCTCAAACTGGCTTGCTGCCATCCCCAGTGCCTGAGAAGTATTTTCCTGGTGGAACAGCCTATGTGTACAGAGAAAACCCTTCACATACAGTCAGTTATTTCTAGAATCCCAAAACAGATGGTTTTGCAGCCCATAAAGACAGGTGTATTAGGAAAAATGCCATTAGTTACTATTCCTGGAGGCTTCTTTTAATTAAACGACTGCCATTGACTGAATTTAATATCTTCAAGGAGCTGACTAAGAATTAAGCAAAACCAGAGATGAAAAGAACAGGTATTGCAAACATGGTTCTGCCCTCAGAGTGATGGGATGATTTAAACAGGGATGATTATAACTCATCTTTAATAGCTGAAGCAGAGCTTAATTGCTCTGATTATTAAAATGCATCAAATTATTTCCTTTTTTAAATCAGTAAATGTGAACTACTGCTCTAGTTATTACAAAAAGGTAATTGAGTTTACAATTAGAAGCAAAGTAGATGTTAACATAATAAAATAGTTATCGTTCAAGAAAATGAATAGCATTTGTGGTTCCATGCACAGTACTTACTCAGAGTTCAATTCGATAAACTGAACTACTCCCATTTATGGAAGAAGTGTCCCATTCTACCAAATGTCCTTGAGCACAATGTATACCTCTGAGTGTGGAAAAAGCTGTATGTATATAACTGCATGAAGATTGTACTATTATATATTAGTTACATGAACATATTTGTATACATTTATTACAGCTATTGTTCAAAACAGAAAAAGCCATGACAGTTGGGCACAGAAACTGGATGCCAAAGCATGAATGCAACAGCAAAAGTGGCAACAAAACTGGAAGGAAGCTGACCTGGCAGCCACACATTCATGAAGAAATGCCTCATTTGAAGGAGAAAATCTTCAAAGTTTGAAAAACTGGTTCCTTGGGGAGCCTAGACTTGCCTCATAGCATACTACTAGATCTTTGTACAATCAGCTAGAAAAGCTCAAAAGGTCCATAACTGCTAAAATGTGACTAGGTGCAAAGAAACTGCCCGATGGGTAGTACAAAAATTCTTCCAAGTATGAATGCAAGAGGTTTGTTGAGATTGTGGAAACTCCAGAAATGGCCCAAAGGGAACATTCTTGGGTTATAAACAAAATAATAATTAAAAAAAACAACAACAAAACAAAGTGACATCCTGAACTGGAGAGAAACAACACAACCCAAAGAAGGACTTGAATAGAAAATTCTTTCAAGAGTGGCTTGTGAATAAAGCTTATTTGATCTAAAAATGTGAAAGTCATCAAAGACATAAACTGTGGATCAAGCAACAGGCATGACACAAAAAACACGCAAAACATTCTTCACTATGGAAACTGGCATCGCATGTGACCAACATTATTGATTGAAAAGAAAAATTAAGCAGCAACTAAATAACCCTCAAAACCTAATGTATATAAAGATAATGGGAGAGTGACTGCAAGAGATGCAGATCAATTATATCATAAAGGAAATGCTGTGACTTTTCAGGCTCATCAACCTTCACACAACAAAATGGATTTTAAGATCTCTGCCATTGTCACTAGCCAGCTTGACAGTAGGGGATGAAAAATCCCTTTCCTATTTAGAGAGGATCTGTCTGACTGGCAAAGAATGTTTGTACATTCACACCAACGATGTTGAAAATCTTCTGAAAATAAACCTATCTCAAAAAGAAATTTAACTGAATCTTTTGACCAACATGTGGTGTAATTCCAAGTAATTCTGTGCCCTGAAAATATACAGTGGCAATCTTGAAGATCTTGAAGAAATAATAGCCAAATTTTGACAACTCTGTCTGTTGTATTTGTGATTCCGACAAAGGTAAAACATACTCCTTGAGACTGTGCTTTAAAAGAATTACCATACCACATTAATGCTAGCAATGAAGACATAGGAAATCATTCATATCGGTAGAAATGTGGGGTTACTATGTCTGAAAATAGGTCTAAGACATTTTATTGTCACGTATCACTGTGAAAACAGTCATATGACAATTCAGTGAGTAAGCTCTTTATTTGCCAGGCTGGTTTACCAAAGAAAACTTAAACATGGCTGCCTCATAATAGTGCAACTGTTCCCTAGTTCAATCCTTTAAATTCCTATCGATACAACACCTGAGTTTGGTAATTAGGCTTCTATTGTGGCATCATCATTGTAATAAAATACGCTTAAGCAAAAAAAAAAAAAAAAAAAGAAAAGGAAAAGAAACAGCTTAAATTCAGCTTAAACTCAGCAGAGTGCTTTGACAGTGCTATTTTTCCATGAGAAATTGAACTTTCAAATTTTTAGCACTAGCAATATAAAAGTAGGGTCTTATCTATGTTTTAGCTCTACCTCATGATACTATATTACAGCTGGACTCAATGATCATAAACGTCTATTCGAATCTAAACAATCCTATGGTTCTGTTATCATTATCACATTCTACCATTATCACACTCTACTGTTCTAAGTGCTGTTATATAGGAAAGGAATTTAGGATATTATAAAACAGCCTAAAAGACATGCTGCAGTCAACACCAAATGCCTAGTAGAAGCAAAATTTTTCTTTATTATGTACAAAGATTGATGGCATATTACTTGCAATGTGAAATACCAAAGAGATGCTGTTACAAATGCTGTTACACGCTTGTGTTATTCAAACTGAGTAAAAAGTACAATGTTTGTTTGAAGCAAATGTAAAGGGGATTAATGGACATTTTTCCTGGGTAGTGCATCTTTTCTTCCTGTGAAGTAAAAAATGCTATGTTGATTTTGCAGGTGGGCTAAGCCCCATATTTGTGATGGTGTGACACCTCTGCAAGTGCCACAGGACCTGTATGATTAAGAGACACATGAAAGGTCATTGAATCTAACTTATATCCAGCTGGTGGTGCTTGGAAAGTGTCCTTTCCCAAGTCTGTATCTCAGGATGATCCCTTGAAAACTGAAGATGACCAAAGCTGGGGTGGAAAAATACACAGTCTGGGATATGCTTGTACCAGAAGTGACTTTGTCTATGGGACAATACTATCCAAGCACAGGAGCTACAAAGAATGAAAGAAAGAAAGAACGAAAGATTAAACACCCTGTGAAAAGATTGACCATGGAGTTGAAGTGGAAGAGAGAGAGAATCTGAAATATGAAAAGATCCAAGTATGATACAAGCAGAGATAAGACACAGATCAAGGCCAAGATTAGCTGCCATTTGATAAGGACAGATGGGTTGTCTGGTTAAGAAAGCAGCTCTGGCTGTTGTCTTTATATGTGTGCAGGGACCTGGCCGCTGTGCTCCTCTGCCTGCAAGACCTTGTGCAGGGAGGGAGGACAGTGCCCGCTCTGTGTCACTGGGCTCTTGACCTGAAGGGCAACAGGGAGAGCAATGGTCAGCTGGAGTAGTAGAGCCGCTCTTCATCCAGGATTTGGATGAATGTGGGTACTGCCTTGCCAATTCCTTGCCATTGCATAAATTTAATCCTGTTAGCAAAACTTTTTCTGTTATTTAAGTAAGCCTGAATTCAGCTAAAATACTAAAATATGTTCTGCATAATAACTGACTGATTTATATTCAAATGTATCCTTTATAGACAGCAGTTGTAGAAAGGCAAGAACTTGCTATGGCCTATTTTGTTAATACAGATATATCTGTCTTGCTATAATGGAAAAAGGAAATCCATTTAAAAGGCACCATTAACCCACAAAACCACTACTCATGCTATGTTTTAAAAGTATATTGGATTTTAGAACTGCACTCAATTAAAATAAAGTACAAATTAAGAAACGGGAACCAGTTTAAGTCATAGAAAATAAATAGAATTCACTGGGTATTCAATTTATCACCTTTTCTTTTGGAAAACTGGAACTGAGTCAAGTCAGCTAATGACTAGGCCATAAAATTGTACACCCTGTATTCCTCTACTGTAGCAGCATTAATGACTGTCTGTATCAATAAATTAAATGAGCAGAAGAGTAAGCATGGATAAATAAATAAAATAAGCCCTGAACCCTGGCTACTGGATATTTTTTATAGCTGGCAGATGTAATAGAGTTGTATATAATTCACCAAATACTCTTAAGTATTCACCTAATTTTTTAGAGTTGAAAATGTTTTTTTCCCAGCTAAATATTGTCATATGCAGGATGGGATCAAGTGTTCGGTGGAAACTGAACCCAGATGGACAGGCTCTCCACTCTTTAAAAAGCATTTAATCACAGAGATGTGTTCAGTTAGACTGAATACATAAGTTTGACAAGATCTCCTTTGGAAAGGAGGTGGAAGTTCTGTATGAATCCACTGAATTCACCAGCAGTAAGAGAAGGGAGAAACTACTATTTCAGACTTGTGACTGAATTATTTCAAAACCTTAGTAAGTGTAATTTCTGCCCAGACACAGTATAACTTCAATGTTTTTCCTGTAATGTGCAGGTGCCATTGCAATTTGTTTCTTCGGCAGTGTATAAAATAATCACTTCACACTGCTTCAGTGCCTAGCGAGTACATAAATGAGTAAATAAATAACTACGAAAGACTACTTATGCTTTCAGTTTTTAAATCAAATATCAACAGTGTATTTCCTGATGAAATAAACCCAACAAAGTAGTGAAAACATAATACTGTCCCTTAACATGACTGCTCCAAATTTCTGATATCAGTGAAGTCTGAGAACAACTCTCATAGGATCATAGAAAGGCCTGGACTGGAAGGGACCTTAAAGATCACCTAGCTCAAATCCCCCTGCTTTGGACAGGGACACCGTTCACTAAAGCAGGTTGCCCAGAGCTCCATCCAGCCTGGTGTTGAACACTGCCAGGGATGAGCAATCCACAGCTTCTCCGGGGAACCTGTTCCAGCACCTCACAGTACCTCACAGTAAAGAATTTCTTTCTCATACCTAATCTAAACCTACTCTCTTCCAGTTCAAAGCCATTCTCCCTTGCCCGGCCACTACATGCCCTTGCAAGAAAGTCTAGCTACCTCTTTCTTGTATGCTCCCTTCAGCTACTGGAGAGCTGCAATTAGGTCACCCTGAAGTCTTCTCTTCTCCAGGCTGAACAATCCCATTTCTCTTAGCCCTTCCTTACAGGAGAAGTGCTCCATCTTCCTAATCAACTTAGTGCTTCAGCTTGCTGGTATTTAGCCAGGCAGACATGCATTAACCTTGATCGGGGTGCCACTGCATTGGCATAATGTATGAAAACATCCACTTGTTTTTAACAGAACACTGTTTTTCTGCGCGTGTATCACACTACTCAGATCTTAAAGCACACGTCGGTATAACAGAAAATCTGGTAATTATTGCAAAAATATGGGCAACAATTTCAACTGTCGGTCATTCCTGGAGAAAAAATATGGTAGAGAGCATGAAGCTGGGAAGGACAGAATACGGGGATGCATTCTATCCTGCTCACTTCTCATCAGTGGATGGAGCTGCAGGCTCGGAGCGGCTCGGGCACCGCGCGCTCTTCAGAAACGGGCATTTCCGAAGGAAGCCTGGTGCGAGAACTCAGCTAGCAGTTCCCCATCGGATCGGGGCTGGACCACGCTCCAAAGCAACCAGACACGTTTCAGGCTCTACCAACAGGTTTCCTGCCGGCTTCCCCGGGACGCGGCCGCCGAAGGGCGCGCTGCCCGCCCGCGCTGCCCCGCGCACCCGCGGCGGCTCTGCCCCGTACCGCCCCGCCCGGGCCCCGCCGTGCCCGCCCCCGCGGCCGTGTCNAGCGGCGGCGCGGACCGCAGCGAGCTGGCGGGGCTCGGCGCGGCGGTCCCTGAAGATGGCGGCGGCGGAGCCGGGCGCTGCTCCGGGCGGTGGGGGCTGCGCGCCGGCGGGCGGCGGCTCCGTGCCCGTCCTCTTCTGCTTCTCGGTTTTCGCGCGGCCCTCCAGCGTGCCCCACGGCGCCGGCTACGAGCTGCTGATCCAGAAGTTCCTCAGCCTGTACGGGGACCAGATAGACATGCACCGCAAGTTCGTGGTGCAGCTCTTCGCCGAGGAGTGGAGCCAGTACATTGACCTGCCGAAGGGCTTCCTGGTCAACGAGCGCTGCAAGGTGCGCCTGGTGCCGCTGCAGATCCAGGTGAGAGCCGGCGGCGCGGCCGCCACAGGTGCGTGTGAGGGCGGGCAGCCGGGCCGTCCCCCGGCCCTGCCGGGAGCAGCGGGGATCCTGCAGCGGGCTGGGACCCTGGGCACAGCCTCCGCTGCCCGCGCCCACTTGTTTCTCCGTGCAAACTTTCGCCTTCCTGAGGCGGGGAGGCAGGTGCGCTTTGCGCCACACGCGTGTGGTAACCGGGCTTTGCCTTCAGCGAGGCAGAACTTACTTGGTGTCACGAATGGGAAAACAAGTCAGGTCGCTGAAGCAATCAATGCTTTCGCTGAAATCAGGCGCTGGTGCTGCCCGGCCTCTAGCGGAGGTAATGCTGCAAGGTGGGAACTCAGAGGGTGCCGGTAGAGTGAGCTCTGCCAGAGCTCGGTATCTTGGCTTGTAGGTCGTCAGGACCTCTGTATCCCTCTTTGCTTCAAAAAGCCCTTTCCGATTTACAGGATTATAGCTTGGTAGTTCTGTAGCCACAAACCAGGAAGCCAGAATGGCAGATAGATGCAGTTACAGATCCTTTCCTGTGAAGATACCTTTATGCTCACTGGAGAATGGTGCAAGTTGTGCTGTAGTATTTCCACTCGAAACACACTGCTTCTTCCTTTCTCCAGTATCACAGAATTCAACTTTAAAGAAACCCAAACCAAAACAAACTCCAGTAATAAACTCCACATCATGGCTGTTTTCATTCATAACATTGTTTTTTAATTTATAATTAAGAAGTTTTAGCATGTTTAGCCAACATTTCGAAGAAGTTAGAAAAGTGATACAATAAAAGCTAAAACGTAGCTTGTCTTCTGTTAATATTTTCAGAAATGGCTAATTCATGCCGTTTGTAAACTCTGCTTAATCATAGTGCCTTGTACCCATAAACTCTTGAGGTGGCCTGTTTGTTTACATTGTATATCAAGGATGTCTTTGGAATCTTTTGTTTTCTTTATGTATAGAAAGAGTGATTAAGAAGAGCAAACTAGTTAAATAACTTATTTTATTATTTAACTACATACTTATCATACTCAGTTTAAAATGTTTCTGTTTTGTAAACAGAATTTATGAGGGCCAAACCAGAAAAAAATTGAAAGAGACAGTCTTTCCAACTTGCAAAAAGAGTTGGTGTGGGTGTTAACTAAAGCAAGGATTTTAAAAGCAGGATTTGTGCAATCTGTGTGTGTAACAGTGTTGCAGGTCAGAATTTTGTTTCTTATTTGTGCATGCAGCTCACTACTCTGCAAAGGCTTTTGCAGATGCCTTCTGCACTGTAACTGTAAATGCAGCCGAAGCATTTGTAGCAGGACCTATGTTTTGAAATAAAGGTCAGTATTGAGACAAGGGAAGATACATCACTCCCAGGTTGCGAATGCACTAAATAGCTTTGACTGCAGGGATTCAGTATGAACCAGTATTTTGTGCATTATTGCCTAGTTGATTGCTTGCTTACACCAATACTGCTGCAGTTCTGTGACAATAGCAGCTGTTGATATGAAAAGGATAGTACTTGTGGGTTATTCCTTGATACGTGTCAGCAGCTGTGAATGAGCTGAAGACATCTCAACTGAGACATCGCAATGATGTCAGTCAGCTTGCCTTAAGCCAGAGACAGGTGCTCAGAGATCACTTGTTTGAGGAACATTTGATATGATACAGACACAGCTGTGCTTCTTTAAGACCTTTAGGACTTAGTGATGGGAATATTATACTTTATGTATTTTCATTCAGACATTGCCACTACTGTGTGCCCTTTTTATCTTTACTCCCTCCCTCCTTTCCTCCCTTCCTCCCTCCCTCCCTGATGTTTTATCTGCAGTTACACACAGCATTGATTTGTCAACTCTGTGTGGCATAGTCAGTTGAATCACTGTTTTGAATGTATATTTCGAGAGGGACAGCTTTTGCTCACTGATACGATTAGGCTTGCATATTTAGAAAAATATTTTTTGTTTAAAACTAAAATTCACATATACTAGCATCTGTATCCCAAGACAATAATTTCAGTGCATGTTTTATGCATGTTTTATGCATATGCATGTTTTATGAAGTATATGTATGCATTTAGTTAGGGGTAGCATTTTAACCTTCCGGGCAGCTCTGGAATGCTATCCTTTCGTACAGGGCTGTCATAGGAGAATGGCTTTTGTTACAGTAGCTCAAGAAATGTCAGCATCAAATGATGTTTGATATGGCTGTTTCAATTTCCTGTCCCTGCAGCTGAGGAGGGCAGTAATCTCTTGGAGAAATTTCCATATGCTGCTCTTGGAAAGCTACTCCATGAACTCAAGTCAAGGCTTGATCTGTACATGGACGTTTGCTCTCCAGTTGTTTTATGCCTTTGTACTGTCCTCTTATAGGTACATTTGTTTGGTTTGGGTGTTCTGACACAAAACAGCCAAAAATGGCCATGCAGTGTTAGGGAGGCTGGTGGGATGCACTAAACTTGGATGTTCTGCCTGGCTAGTGCTCCTCAACTTGAATCTCCTCAACCACAGGGTTGCAGTGAAGAGGGACATTTCCTCAGGCCTTTCCCAGCTGGAGGGACTGAGTACTAGCTGAAAGGAGGCATCTGCTTTTCATAAATTGTAAGTCTTTAAAAAAAGTCTTTTAATGGAATAATAGTTATAGTTTAGATGGGGAAATGCCGGACCATTTTAATCTCCTCTAAATACAGTTAAATAGTGCAACAAAAATTATTGTGTTTTGCTGTAATGTTGTAGCTGCCTCCGGAGAAGAGAAGTAAGGAAAAACACTTTGGCAATATCCAAAGGAAAGACAGCTATATGTACATTGCAGCTGTGTAATAGGGGAGTTCAGGCAGCTTTCAAATATATAACCAAGACAGGCTATTTCACAGTTGCTGTCATAACTTCAAGGTGACTTCTTCTTAGCAGTACTTGTGCTCTGTGTTTACAAGCTGGTAAACCTTAAGGTCCTGAAGCTAAAAGGGTAAAATTATTACTGACATTGTTGCATAAAGCACCTCTACTTCAGAATGGTTTTTTGAGACAGTTTGATGTCTCAGGCATATCTTTCTTGAGAAAAGCTGCTTGCAGAATGATATTCAACTGTTGCTGAATGATAAGGTAAATAAAATATAATAATTTATATGCAATCTTTCACTCTCTTTGCACATATGTGGTATTGCAACGTTCAAATGCTTTGGAACTAGACCTTACAGTAAGTCAGGAAGCTAAGTCCATTTTCTGAAGACCAGGACAAGCCAAATGAATTGCAGAGAGATAATGTGGGGTTTTTTAGGGTGCAATTATAAATTTTGATACATTAGTACATTCCTAAATAATTTCTTTTAAAGCAGCATGTGGAACCCTAAAGAAGAGGAAAAAATGACTGAAAATATTGAAAGAGGATTTTTTTTCTCAAATCCAGACTCCTTGATTGTGTGTCTTTACTCTTCAGCAAGCATTTTTGTAATTTTAAATTTTACTGAAGGCTTTTGTACTGCATTAGTTACGTGAGCATCATGTGCTTTTTAAACTAAATGTGTCATTTTTAAATGCTGAATTACATATAAAAGGCTGCACATTGCCTTAGCATAAGATAAATATTTATGTTTGTAAATTGTAACACTTGTAAACTATTTTTCTTTTGAAATACATTAAACTGAACTTATTTAATGCTTTTCCTTTGAAAAATAGTCAGCAAAGTACAACTGAATCTTACAGATTTCCTTTTAGAAATACAGGAGAAGAAAAGATGATAGCTTCTTTCTGTTGTTGTCCTTTTTATGCCATTCTTGAAATACCAAAGCTGCAACATCCTCCAGTCTTCCCTTTTAGTGGGCAAACTTGGCATGAGTTTTATGAGGTGACTAGTGATGTCAGATGAGAATATTTCTTTGCTTCCAGTTTCTTGTTCATTACAAATACTGTGAGGAAATTTCATTTTGTATATATAATGATTTCCTGATGTTTGAACAGGGAAAGTACAGATAAAAAGCCAGTATATGTGAATATTTTTGTAAAGCTGAACCTGTAATTATAGTACTTAATTGCAATCATATTTTGTCTGATTAATAATTGTCAGCAGAGGTGAAATAGATGTG
This sequence comes from Grantiella picta, assembly GCA_013397955.1. Lineage (NCBI taxonomy): Eukaryota > Metazoa > Chordata > Aves > Passeriformes > Meliphagidae > Grantiella > Grantiella picta. The sequence continues at coordinate 1,272,917 of VZRM01009863.1, forward strand.
AAAAATCACCTCTCCTTTCACACCTAGGTCTTTTCTAGAGTAGGATTTAAAGCTGTATGTAACTCGAGACAGCATACCTTTAAATCCTGGTCTGGACAAGGTCCTGGAGATTACTTCTTTAGCTGGGTAAAGAGCTGCATCAGGTTACATGTCCATTTGATGTACCTATTCTGGTTGTGCTGTGGATAACCTTCAGCTGGAGGACAGAAAATCCTAACTAAGAGAAATTAAGTGCAACAAATGGAAATGCTTAAGTGTTGTTGAGGGGAACTTCAGGTTGTTTGGTTTTTAATTTTTTTTTTTACTTTTGTTTTGAGTCCAAGTTGTTTAATGTTACTGTGGCTGAGTAGGTGTTATAATCAAGGTGGATTTGGGCAGGTACTGTGTAGCTGCACTGGCTCAGAATCCTTCCCCAGCCTGGCTCTTTCCACAGTGGAATGAACAGGTGCTGATGTGCCAGCCCAGGGTTTGATGTTTAGGTGTACTTTTGCCCTCACCCCAGTGTGGGATATGACACCAGGGAGGTCTGTGTGATTTTCGCTGTCAGGAGATGCGGAGGTGTTACATGTCCCTGACGCAGTGTTGTTGTAGAAGGGAAGGATGGCATTGAAAGCAAATGGGATTTATGTGGCACATTGAAGAAACAGTAAATTAAACCTTTCCTTTATATGTAGGAAATCCTTTCATGAATTTATTTATCAACTGTGTTAGCTTCTCTTTATGAAATTTAATTTCAAATTGCTTTCCGCTGCTCTCTGTCCTTCCCACATCTGCTCTTCCAGGTAACACCAGCAGGTGTTGACTCTTTAGCATCTATTTCTTCTAGTTTCCTCTTGTTTTGCCACAATTCAGACTGCAAGTTAATCAGAAATAAATATGAAAATCAATACATGAATTATTTGTCTTAGATATTGTAAAAGCTTTTATTTAGCAAATACACAGCTGACACAACTTTATTTTAGAGTGCTGCTGGTATGAATTCGAAGGCATAAATTAAATTATATGAAACCAACTTGACAATAAAGAAAAGCAGATATAGTGCTTTTGCTCCAGCTCGCTGTGACTTTTACTTAAACATATGAGATTCAGCATAAGTCTATAATGAGAATACTCCCTGGCTGGAAAGACAGTCCATTTTCTTCTGCACTTCACTGTCAAATCAGAATAAAATTGAATTGGGCTCTGTAAGATGGCTTCAAATCCACTGTATTTAATTATTCCATTGTCCTTGACGAAACGTAGGGCATACTGCTTATGCAGAAGATACCAGGCTGGAAGGAACCGCAAGCATCTGAGGGAGCAGAATTCAGGGTTTTTAGGATAAGTTGGAGAAACAGGGTACGATAAGATGCACTTCAAAATGGAAGTAGCAATATAGAAATAATCAGCTACACAAATAAAAGATGAGGGAGAGTTCAAGGGATGATTTTTAAGTTTAAAATGCACCTCAGGAGTCTAAGTATCATCAATTATGAAAAGAACAAATAGTGTACCTGAAAGTACAAAATAAACAGGGCCTGAAAGGGCTTTGAATTGCGTGATATTTGTGGCTCTCCTAGTGCAGTGCAGTAGTATGGGCAGAAAACCATTACTGTGGTAGTAGTATTGAGAGCCTCACTCCAGACTGCAATTTGAAAACTACCCCAAAGAGGACCATGAAAATTATTTGAGTTGTTGGAAGAAATACTAAAAGCATTAGATATGTTTAGGAGTAAGGAATGGGAGCAGAAGGCCTAAAGGGGGACCAGGTCTGAGTCCTGAGGTCTCATAATAGATTTTGTACATGGTTATCCGTGTGAAGGAAGATGGTAACACTCTTGTGTTTCAAATTCACCATGGACGTAACTGAAAATAATGCTCTTTAATAGCAGTAAGGGAGCTGTGGATGAGAAAACACTGAAAGGTAAAGGTAACAGAGCTGTGGGATGGGTTTTATAGGAGTTCTATTACTGGTGGGTAAGACCAGGTCATTATCTGTGAAGAATATTTGTGTTTGTTTGATCCTTCTGTAGGAGCAGACTTCACAGCTTCTTGAAGACCTTCCTAGTCTATTCACATTTGTTCTTCTGCTAAGGCTGGTAGTGTCATCTGCTGCAGTGGCAGAGGAAGGTGTACACCAATGCAGTAGATTAATTTCACATAGATCATTCTACAGTCCAAGATGGTTTGTGGTTGTTGAAAAAGACCTTAAAAAATTACGGAATCACAGATTCAATTAGACTCTGAAAGACCTCTGAGATTGATTCCAACCTACGGCTGAACACTGCCATGTCAACTAGATCTTGGCACTAAGTGCTGCATCCAGTCTTTTCCTTCAACACTTTCAGTGACGGCGACTCCACCGCCACCCTGGACAGCTCATTCTGATATCTAATCACCCTTTCTGTGAAGAAATCCTCCCCAATGTCCAATCCAAACCTCTGCATGCACAGCTGTTAAAGGGATAGAAGGATTTATACAAGAAAATAATAGTCTTTGCTTGTCATATAAATGCCAAGACAAAATGACACATTTTATGAGTAGGAACCACACTTACAAATATTGTCAAATCCAATTATTCTATTTTTATTGCTGAGCGGTAGGAAAGTTAAATGTCATGATTGACTTCTGTGGTGGCAGTAAGTGCCAGAGCTGGAATGGATCACAGTAGGTGCTCCCTGTGGTGTTGAATTGTACATTAGTACAGCCTGCCAACTGCTTTTTGCATTGTTCAAGTATGCAGATGTATGGTATTCAAGAACGAGGCAGTTATTTAATATCCAGTCTTTCCTGGTCCCAGGCCTCCTTTATTACCTGGTGTAGAGTTTCAGAATTGTTATTTGGGAAAAATATCTAGTGGCTGCCTTCCCTAACCCCTTGATTAAATCAGCTGCTGTGTTGGTGAATGCTAAAAATCTCCAAGGATGGAGGGCTCACAACCATGGTAACCTTTTTCAGTGCAGCTGTATCTTCCTAGTGTAAAATATTTCCCTAATGCCTGTTGTGGTGCTCTACTGTCTGGCATCAGTGAGCCCAGCATTACAGCATCTGCACTGGGGTTGTTACTGCACTTGCTTCTGTAACTGCTTATATTAATAGTGTTGCTGTTTGGCTCATGAGGACTGGAGGAGCCATGTGTAAAACGATTTGCTGCTTTGGCAGTAGTGGTGTAGTTGATCTGAGAAGTGAGGGAATTTAGCATTTACTATCATTAACACACAAGTAATTTTCCCAGCAGTTTGAACAAGCCATTACATATGTTTAAGAATGGCCATTATTGTGGTTTTTCAGCCTTGGGAATTGAGATCAGCAGCATTTTATTCAAGAGATGTGTGGTGAATCAGTGAAAGTTTTGGAACTAATATTTATGGATTCCAAATTCCTTTGCAGTGAGTTGACCTTGGCTGGCCACCAAGTGCCCACCAAGCTGCTCCATCACTCATCCTCAATAGGACAGAGGTGAGAAAACAGGACAAGAAGCTTGTGCATCAAGATAAGAGTAGGGGGGGATCACTTGCCAATTACAATCATAGACAAAACAGACTTGGGGAAATTAGTTTGATATAATGCCAATCAATAACAGAGTAGAATAATCAGAAATAAGAGCAAATGTAAAAACACCTCTTCCCATTCCCTCTCTTCTGCCCAGGTTTAACTCTACCAACTTCTCTACCTCCTCCCTTCCAGCAGCACAGAGGGATGGGGAATGGGGCTTGTGGTCAGTTCATAACACTTCACCTCTGCTACTCATCCTTCTCACATGGGGTCCCTCCCATGGGAGATAGAATGTCTTGAACTTCCCAAATGTGCATCCTTCCCACAGGTTGCAGTCCTTCACAAGCATGCTCCGGTGTGCACTTCTCCACAGAGTCGCAGGTCGTGCTAGGAGACTGCTTCAGTGTGGGCTCTCTGGAGTCACAGCCTTCTTCATCTAGGCACATCTCAGCCTTCTCCACGGCTCTGCTGTGGGGTCCTCCACAGGCTGCAGGTGATCTCAGCTCCACTGTGTACCCCCATGGGCTTCAGGGGCACAGCTGCCTCACCACGGCCTGCACCATGGGCTGCAGGGGAGTCTCAGCTCCAGCACTTGGGGAACCTCCTGTCCCTCCTTCTGCACTGACATTAATGTCTGCAGGGCTGTTTCTCCCACATATTCTCACTCCTCTCTCACAGCTGCTGTTGCACAGTGTGTTTTTTTACCCTTTCCTAAATATGTTGTCATGGTGGTGTCACCAACATCACTGTCAGATGATCTGACAGATCTGTCTTGGATTCAGCTGGCATTATAGCACTGTCTTGATGTGGGGCTGTTTCTGCCATCTTGCCATGAAAGCCACCTGTACAGCCTCCCCTCATTACCAAAACGTTGTCACATAAACCCAATACATCTGCACTCTTCTGAAATACGTTCTTTTACAGATTTTGTAATTTTGTTTTAGTTTAAAACATTACAACCTCAGTTTGCAGAAAATGAAGTGTAGTTAATGGGCACTTCCCAGAAGCTCTTTATTCAGTTCAATTTATCTGTCTGCTGAAAAGCTCCTGAATGGATGTAATTTCTCTTGAGTTGCCTTACGACTAAATGACAGTATGTAGCTCTTTGGCTGTAGCTTCTGTCTGAAGCCCTATACTTCTCTTCTACAGGTAATGCAAGTAATTTATTTATAAAAATACAAAAGACTCTTTCAAATTGTAAGAAAATGAAGTATTTGATTTGTTTTTCTTATCCCCTTTCATCTACCCCACTTGGTAGCCTGGATGAAAGAAACTCTAAATTACTTTTTTATTAAAATGTGTTCAAGTCAGTTTCTAATATTTGCAATTTCTCTACTTTCATTCTAGCTTTTGGACTTTCATCAGACTTGTGCTAAAAGATGTCGTAGACAAAAACTGTCTACAATGGAAGTATTGAAAATATGTGTACATACAACATTTGGAAGCAAGTGGGAGTCTGAATTTAGTTTTAATTTTTCCTGATTCTCTATCAGTTCCAAGAGCTTTAAATCTAAAAATTAATTTGAAGAATGTAATTTTGCTTTTGGTGGTTTTTTTTTTGGGGGGCGGGGAGGGTTGGGGGTGGTTTTTTGTTTGTTTTTGGTTTTGTTTTGTTTTTTGTTGTTGTTGTGGGTTTTGGTTTTTTTTTTTCCTGTACTTTAGGCAGCGTGTTACTCTGTCCCATTCAGGGTTCAGGAATTTCCATGTACATTCACATTGACTCATGCCTCCCACCTAATAAAATCTTGATTGTATATTGATGACTATCCATACTGTTCAGTATCAGCTATTCATCAGAATATAGAAACATAACAAAATCAAGCTTGAAAACTTTTCTCCTGTTTTGACTCAAAGTAACATAAATCCATTTTCTAGCAGAGGTATTGCAGACTCTCTCATTCTGCTGCTTTTCTGAAAGGGTCTCCACTGCCATAGAAAACATTCTCTTTATTTCTTTTTTCAGATTACTACTTTGGGCAACCTGACACCCTCAAGCACTGTTTTTTTCTGTTGTGATATGCAAGAACGGTTCCGGCCTGCCATCAAATACTTTGGCGATATCATCAGCGTGGGCCAGCGACTGGTGTGTTTGCTTTTTTTTTCTTGTAGCGAGTTTTGACCATACTTTGTAAACTATTATTTTATAGACACAGTCTAACAATTACTTACTATCAGGTAATAACGATGTCTTTGTTATTATTGTCCTTCAATAATTTAAAAAAAAAATTTATATTTTCCTCTCTGTCCCCTTGCAGCTCCAAGGTGCACGGCTCTTGGGAATTCCAGTTATTGTCACTGAACAGTATCCCAAAGGTCTTGGCAGCACTGTGCAAGAAATTGATTTAACAGGAGCTAAACTTGTGCTTCCCAAGACAAAATTTTCAATGGTGTTGCCAGAAGTTGAAGCAGCATTAGCAGAAATCCCTGGAGTCCGCAGTATTGTCCTGTTTGGAGTAGAAGTAGGTGCCTTGCCATTCTTATACTGGTTTATGGTAATATCTGTTGGTCCTCAAAGGGGGCATCACTTTCTGTAATTATAAAAAACAACTCAATATATATTACTTAGAGCTCAGAATAAATTATTGTTGTGTTGTGTTTAATATTATCTTATAATAAAATTTGAAATGAGATACTTGTAGACTACAGGCACTTGTCTCAATCTTAGCTGGCATTTAAAATGCATATTGAGTTCACTAGTAATGCCAGGAGTAGGAAAATATGTATTTGAACTCTCATTATGTACTTTAATTTGTGATTGTGTTACTTTCATTTTATAATGATAGTTTTTGGTGGCATTTTTGCCTTTGATTTCTGCCCTGTAGACTCATGTCTGCATCCAGCAAACAGCATTGGAATTAATTGGCAGAGGTTTGGAAGTTCATATTGTAGCTGATGCCACCTCATCAAGAAGTATGATGGACAGAATGTTTGCTCTTGAGGTAAGTTTTTGAGTCAAAGCTTTCTTCACCTTGGGGTTGTATGTTAAGTTCCCGGCTTATTGCAAGCTAACAAGGAATTTCTCAGGACAAATTGGTGGATAAATGTAGGTATGGGAAGAGGTGAGTGCTTTGGTTCTTAAAATAGCATGGAAGATAGAGAAGAATTACTGCCTTTTTTTTTTCTCCTTAAATTATGATTTAATATACATAACCCATTCTTGGATGGTTGGAATTTAAAACTCATTGTTTCATACAATATAGATTACTCTGTATAAACATTAGCATTTTAGCATATCCCTTTATGCAGTGTTATGTGTACAGTAGAGTAAAAGTGCTATAAAGCTTTTGGCTTTGTTGTTCCAAACAGTATTTATACAGGTGTTGAAATTCTTGAAATGAAATTAAGGGATCCTGTTCAAAGCTCCTTCTTGTGTGTCTGTCCCTCCTTCTGCTTTTCCTCATCAGTGCAAATTAAAGCTTAATCGCAAGACTCTGATTATAGGAAAGATTCCCCCCCCACTTTTAGGAGCTTAGTCTAACTGAATGTTGAAAATGGAGATAAATGTAACAAGAAGATTTGAAAGCACGTACAGCTATGTGGCAACAAATTCATGCAAATGATTTTTTGATGATGCACTCTTAACTTGCCTACAGGGATCACTGTTGGAAGTATAAAACTGATACATACATTAAGTATTGCAATTTTTGCCTCAGGCCCAACAATTATTTGGAGATAGAAACTAATAATAACTACAGTGTGTTACACTTTTTCATAGATTTTGAGAAGACTTAATTTCTTAAAGGCTAAAGAGAAATCCCCAGCATATAGTGATGGGTGAAACCCGTGACTTTGATTAAGTGGAAACCTAATGTCAACTGTCACATAAAGCATAGGGACACACACAGAGTACGGGAATAACTGAAGTCATGAGCTTCCCAAATCAATGTTGTGCAGCAGCAGTAGGAGACAAAACAAATACAGAAAACCTGAAATCTGTTTGCCTTATTGTGTATGTTTTTGTACATTTATCACTTTGACTGTGTCTGTAAACATAGAAGTTGGGCCAATGTATTAAAGGTTAAAACAGTGACTAACTTTGCTTTTCTTTGTAGTCAAAAAGGTATTAATCTTAAAAGTGTGATTGCTTGCAAAAGCTGTGAATTGGTCAGTTTTAGGTAACTTTTTAGTGTGCCTGTGCAGTGCTTTCTAACTAGGCAAAAGAAAATGTTTTTCTGCGGACCCTTATGCCGTCAGTCATTACAGTATGATTCAGCAAACACTTGCTGCCCTGCAGTGTTGAGCCAGCAGTAACACCTTCTCTGCTGTGCTTGGCAGCACATACCAATAGTGTCCTCTTTTTGTCTTACAGAGCCTTGCTTAAAAATGCTACTGAGGGGTGAGGGCTAGAGCAAGCAAGAGATGGGTATGCTTGAGACCATGAGACAGGGACATGTCTATTGGACATGTCCTTAATCCTGATTCTCTGTGGCATTACATTTCTTAGGGAAGTGGGCAACATACCAAAGTATTGGGTGATCCTGCTCTAGTTTCACCATAGAGCTCACAGTTCCTAGTCACATTCTTTTAATTGAGTGAGTCTAACGTTGTCTCTTGTGCAAACTTGCACCATAACTGGGGAGCTGAGGTGAGTTTTATTGATCCGGTTCCTGGATCCTTTTCATTACCTTTCTGGGAAGATGGGTGTAATATTTGCCTTTTCACAGTAACACAGCCCTTCTCTATTCACAGTGACTTTTCAAGAGTAATAAAGACTGACCTTGCAGTGATAACAACTAGCTTTCTCAGCAACCTCAAATATGTCCCATCTGATCCCACCTGTCCCTTCAGTTCTCCGCATTTGCCACGACATAGCATGTGTTTTGATTGTGGGGGTGATGAATATGCAAATATCTGAGCAGGTGCAGTAGGAAGTGCAATTTGACTTAATTGATAATGAAAGCTTTCTTGTCTGCTTGTGTAACAGTTTGTCTCCACTTCTGTTGTGTGCTTAAAAATGACAGCAGGCAAAACCTTGCAGTTACAAAATCCTCAGAATCCAAAAAATTTCAACATTTTCATTGATGAAATAATGCAGCCCAACAGTTCAAGGCTGTGACTGTTCTGAATTTCTGCCCTGTCTGATGAAGATGTCTGATGTCAGTGTTGGGTTTCAGATTGAGACAGCTTAGTCTGCTCCTGCTGGATTTTCTTTCTGTTCTTCATCTCTTCTACTTGTTTCTACAGTATGGATGCAATATACCATTGACACTTTCCTTCTCAAAGATGGAATTCTAAGAAAACTTGTAATTTCTTTGGAAATTGTCCAACATGCTTAGCAAATGCATCTCAATTTCTGCTAATCTGAAATCTATAAATTATATCTAGTCCTAGAAGAGGTATAAGCCAATGCCAGTGTCTTTGACATGTTATGGTGTGTTTTAATTTTAAAGGGAATATGTTCTCTCTTTTCAATCAACATTTCACAGATGGCAATGATTTTTTAACAGTCTAGGTTTTTTTCTCATCCATACTAGTTAAAACCAAAACCTTTGTATTCTTGGAGAAGATCTTATTAAAAACACTGCCATAATATCTCATTTTAATATTAATATTTTTCATATTTTTTGTGTATGTGTGAGGTTCAACAGCTATGGTTACACAGGGTAGGCGAGCTGAAGAAGGTAGCTGCTTTGTTTCAGCTTAAGCATATTGCAAGGCTTGCTGCTGTTATGGCAAGCAGGGAGCACTGACTTCAGTAAATCCAGCCTTGTTAGTTTGTTGTTATGTAGACTGTAGCTACATATACTTTACTGGTTGGTCTATTAAAATTAATTCCTTTCCCCCACCAGTTGCTTTGTAATTGAACAACTAGGAAATTTGGAGCTTCTCTTTGATTACAATTGAAACCTATCTGTACATATCTCTATTCTTTGCCACTTGCTCTCCTTTGGCTCATTCAGGATCCCATTAGATTTGGTGGAGCATGCAGCTGAGTAGAGGATGACTGAGGGAAAGCTGACTTTACTGCCAAAGCATGTGTATGATGGTTGGGAAAGTGATGGGGGGTGTGGCTTGGTCAGGGTTTGCTGAAGATAACTTTGCTATGTAAGCAACAACCATCGTTTTAAAAGTCCAATAACTTTATAAAAAGTCCTGTGCCTTGGGCTGCATGAAACCCAAACCCTGTTGAGTTGCATACTTAAAAGGTCTAGCAGACCACTTTTGGTTTTGCTTTCTGTACAGCTATGCTTTTTATCCTGTAGCCTGTGAGAACGAACTCTGGAATTACTAAGTCTGTAATGAAACATCATTTAAAAAGAGCTGCTGTTGTGCCAGTGTGATTTATAATGTCTGTAGAAGAGATTTTCCTTCTGTCTTCAGATTGTTGCTACTAGTGCACTCTGTAATCTAAAAGCTGAAGCAGTGGCACATAACAAGGACTGAAAGAGAAATCGTTACAATTTCTTGCTTAATGCTGTTAGGTTGGACATCACTATTTTATTTTTCCCCAGGCCTTTCAAATCTGCATGAGAGTGGAGAAAGCTGTCCTCTGGACCATGCAAGGGGAAAGGGTTGTTATTAAGATGTGTGGGGCTGCTGCCTATTAAATCTGGCTTGGGAAAAGAATCCAGTTCAAGTAGAAAGCCTTATTTGTAATCCAGGGCAGCCTTTTGCCATAGGAAAGTGTAAACCCAGTCAATTTTCGTCCTAGCTTTATAAATGATATCACTAAGAAAGGCTGGAATGGGATTGGCAGTACTTTTGTTAATAGGAGGTGTTTTTAAAAATGCTATCTGTCTTCTTTACAAAATGTGTACTCATTTGTATTAGCAAATATCTTACATTATTTCCTCTCTGCTCTTTTTCAGCGTCTTGCTCGTACTGGAATTATAGTTACTACTAGTGAAGCGATATTGCTGCAGCTGGTAGCTGATAAAGAACATCCAAAATTCAAAGAAATACAAAATCTCATTAAGGCTAGTGCCCCTGAGTCAGGGCTTCTTTCCAAAGTTTAAAGCAGGCATGAAGGAAGCAGATCTCACTGTCTTCTTTAAAGAGGGAAGAAAGCTATAAGCGCACATGTACACATTCTTTTGCTCAAAGTTTGGTAGGAGTGTTAAAATAAAAATTGACATAGTTGTGCTTGCCTTAGCAAAATTGTCTGATTATATGTCTGGGTGCCACTGTGTTCTGTTTAGTTACCTTGTGTCCAAGGTTTTGGGTACAATAAGACCCTTTTGTTGTCAAAATTCTTTATTTATTTAAAAAAAGAACAGAGGTGCCTGCTAGTCCATGCTATACACTGATTGCAAGAGCTCCAAAAAATGCACATTTCTGTGACACCTCTCGATTGTGTGCTTTGCAAGTGTTCTGTGATGTCGTTTTATTTTTGTATTAATAGAAGATAATTACGTATTGGGTAAATGTGATGTGATGTGCTTTAATGTTCTATGTAAATGAAGTATTTTATTAGGGCGTAAGTTTAAACTGAGTAAGATATATGAACTACATGTGCGCTTTTGTTCTCTAGGATAAAATTTAAGCACTTTGCTTCATAGACAAGAAACATAAATCAAGCAGTAGCTGATGTTTGATTGCCCTAGGTAGCTGAAGTCTGCATCATGACTTTTGATTATACTGAAATTGACTGCCCAAGGCTCTACTTTACTCAAGTGTATACAAAAAGAAAACTGTCATGTAATGAGCTCTTTATAAACAACTGGTGTAAACTCCTTCAGAACTTGCAAATATTACCAAAGCATTAAATTGGAAATACTAAGGATGTTTAAGAATGAAAACTTTTCAGGTTCGAGTGCTAAATCTACTAATAGGTTTTGATTTATTTTGCTTTATTTTAGCTTCAGTTTAGTTAGATTGAATAGTTCTATCCAATTTACTCAAGAGGGCTCTGAAAGAAGGCTCAGCTTCTTTGGGTTTCTGTGCTATTTTTGTGGGCTGTAGTTGGGTGGAGTTTGACTAGAATCTGGCCTAAAAGCATTCTTTAGAAAAATAGCATCTTTAACATAATGATATATATTTTTTCTATCTAGAACTAATCTTTTAACATGTGATTGTTCATAAAGGCACTTCCTTCATGTTCTAGGGGATTAAACAATGTTATATAAAGTTTACAGTGTGCCTGAGACATTTATTTTTTTAAGAGTACTAGAAGATGTCATACTAATACTGATCTTTTTGGTAGAAAAGCTGTTACAGTACATGTATTGTTTTAAATTGCTTATTTTCCCCACAAGATGGCTCTAAAAGAATTGTTTAATAAATGAAAATCGTTTCAATTGTTTCATATAACCTTTATATGTTCAAAACAAATAAAGAGTTAACATTTGCTGTCTCTCTTTCGCTTTTGATATTTATTGAAGAGCAAATCCTGAAAGTTGTGTTTGCCATGGACCTTATTCTGGTTTGTACAGCTGTGGAAGTTCTATGGATGTCATGGGAATTTTGTGTAAAGATCACGGGTGTATAATGTCGAATGATTCTTGTCTTCTGCATCTAGTTACAGTGTTATTTAGCACTTCAGAATATGAGGAATGAACATTATGCCTGAAGCTGGAGGCCGGGATGCAAGTTGTGTTAAGAACCATTGTTCTGTATCACTGACCTACTTTTAACCTTCTTTTCTGGTATATTAATCGTGTTTCTTAGCAGCATAAAGTTCACTTACATAAATCAACAGCTGTGCACAAAAATACTTTAAATTTCTTATGAAATTATGAGTTTATTGCCCTCTTACCTGTATGTGGTGATGGTACCAAGAGACAGTAATTGAAGGAAAAACTAGCATTTTTTACACATTCATTTTTTGGAACAGTATCAGTTACCTCAGTAACAAATGCATAGATTTTTAAGAGATAGTGTTATTGGTTACTAAAATGTTACCATTTTTATAGAAAAGTAAGTTGAAAGACAGATGTGACATCTTCCTTTACATTAAGTCTTTTGCCACAAGAGGAATCATTTGGTAGCAAGGTGGCTCTAGAGAAGAAGCTATAAAATACATTTATATTCTCTGTGGTGATTTTACTTCTTTTTTTTTTCCATTAATTTGCATAGCCTTCTGTGGCATACTAGATTTTTGTTAAGGTCCTTAATTTGTGGGGTTTTTTCCCCCATAAGCTTAAATAATAAGAATTCAGAAATACTCAGTGATATCTTATAAAACTGAGCTCTTAGATGTGTATTTAGGGGCAAAATTAATTCCTCTTTTGTTAGATGGGTGCATTATTCAGCGTCACATGGATCATTCAGGTGAGATTTTAAGAATGTTTACTAAAAAAGAATAGAAAAAAATTATTGCCGTATTTCTCTTATGTAAAGTACATTTTATTCTCAGGGCATAATTTCCTTTGATTCATCATTGCTCTCACTCATCATCATGTATTTTCTGTTCTCTGACAAGCGGGTGTTCCCATGCAGTAGAACAGCAGAAATGAGCAGTTTGAGAAGTCTGTGGGCTGTTGCATTATCTAGAGTAAATACTGTTTTGCCCTGCAAGGATAGGAAATAAATTAATGAAATAACATGGGAGAGGATTGCTTAAAGGTATAGTCAGGTGATTGTGAAGAAGCTCTCTGTTAAGCTTTTCTTTATTTGAAGACTTCACCACAGCTATGGTCAAGAAATACAATTGCCACCTGCTGTAGGTGGCTTCAGCATTTCTCTTGTCTTGGGGAAGCAGGAAGACACTTTTTCATGGAGAAGGCTGGTTTATTTTCCCTTGTGGGAGTTTTGATTCTGTGCAAAGTTGCTAATACACTGTTTATCTCACTGTGGTAAACCGTGGTCTTTTATTATTTTTCCACATACATGTTAATTTTGTAAGAACTAAAGCAGGTAAGGTTTCCAGTAACCTTTGCAAAACCTGAAAACAGGGAATGAATAAAATATCAGCTGTTATGAGCCAATGGTTTCTATTAGGGCTGAAGAAATTATTCTGTAGGACTTTTCTGCACTTGCCTGTCAGTAGTTCACTTAAATAAATCATGCTGCTTGAGTATGTTTCCTATTAGACATACGGTGGTGCCCTCTCTCAACCCCATGCCTTGCCCCCATATTTATTACTTTAGATAAACAATTACATTAACGTTTCAGGAGAAAAGAATTCAGAACAGTCACTCTTTACTGCTACAGACTGTTTTTCTCTTATGTAAGAGATGTAGGCTGAATACTTTAAAATCTTTGCTGCAATTAAAAATTAAATAATTGCTGGAACTGTGGAGCCCTGAAGAATGGCAAATGATGTTAAGTATGATAAAGGCTTTTCCTTTGATAAGGGATGATGCCAGCTAATACTGCTATGTAGTTCACTTGTTCTTCAGAGTATTTTTCTACCCTGTTAAGTGCAATGGTAATGACTGAAGATGGCAGTGATTTCTAGAATCTGGGGTTTGAGTTTGGTTTTTTTTTTTTTGCTTGCTGGATAAATCAGGGATAAAGTGTTCTAAATAGGTATAGCAGCTGTCCTTCAAATAGGTTTAGAAAATCTGCTCTGTAAATGGACTATGGCAGGAAATCCATGAAAAAAGTTCTGGTTTGATTGTCCAGTGCTGGTTTCATCTTAATAATTGGAATACTTTCATTAAGCTGTTGTTAACCCTTTCTGTAATCTCAAGTAGTACTTTTGGTACAGCAGAGATTGCAAATGGTATGCACTGCTCCTCTTAGACACAGCTGTGCCTACACATAAATATAAAGCAGAGTGTGGGGTCTGGTCTTTTATTACTCATTTGAATTGCATAACTTAGTTTTCCACATGAGATAAAAGAACATTTGCAAAGGACTGCTATGAATGGAGGGAATCTATTAGGTATCAGCATGCTTAGGTCAGCTTAATAGACTTACTAAAAGTGCCAGGGTTGGCAGCTCTCCTGCCGCTGACAGCATTAGGCTTTACTTTAATGAAACCCTGTTTTCTGCTTAAGAGAGAAGATTGAGCAAACAAGAGAGCAGTTAGTAGAGAATAGATGGTGAAGTGCAAAGGCAAAATGGGAAAGAAAAAGTTGTCTAATTATTACTGTTTTGCTTGGGGTTTTTTTACATGGGGATGTTAGGAAGCTGGAACATTGTTAATATAGATTTACATACCTTAAGTTTAGAAAAACAGTAAGTCACAGCAGCCATTGCCTCTATTTTTCTGTTCACTTAATTTCCTTCCTGGCCTGATTTTACCTCATTTTCATTATGACTGTCCAAAAAGCAGACTCTGCTAAGCTTTTTTTGGCTCTGAGTATCACAAAAATTGCCAACTGGAAGGGCAAATATTCTGCTATCAAATATAAAAGAAGGAGAAAGTGTTGGAGAAAAACTGAAGATCACCACATAGTTGGTGCTGATGTTCCCAAGGCATGTAGTAACCTCTGCTATGGCTTCAGGAGCAAGAATATGTACAATTGAGACTTGGACAAATGAAAATTTTTGAAAATAAAGATAGCTTATCATAACTGTAATGGTTTTACTTGCGTAGGACATGGATTTTTACAGCTGAAAAATCTCTGTACACCTGAAAAAAAGTGAGTTAAACTAAGTTGGTGCTCTTCATCTTGAACCATTGGGAGAAGGCAGGATTTTTAGGTTGAGCCAAAATCCATCAGAGCCAGCCTTAGTTCAGCTGAACTCGAAAAGCTGGATTTTAAAATATTGTTCAAGCATCTAGAAAAACAGATATTTGGTACCACATTTTGTCCATAGTTCCTAAAAACTTATGAAATTAAATGTATTGCTGACATTATTTTGAAGTTCAACTATCAGAATCATAGAATGGTCTGGGGTGGAAGGGACTTTAAAGATCATCTACTTCCAACCTGCTCGCTATGGGCAGGGACACCTTCCACTAGATGAGCTTGCTCAGAGCTCCATTCAACCTGGCCTTGAAGACTTTCAGGGATGGGGCATCCACAACTTCTCTGGACATGTACCAGTGCCTCACCACCTCACAGTAAAGAATTTCTTCCTAATGTCTGCTGTAAACATGCCGTCTTTCAGTTTAAAGCCATTCTCTCTTGTCCTATCATGCCCTTGTAAAAGACCCTCTCCAGCTTTCTCATAGACCCCTTTAGGTACTGGAAGGTGCAATGAGGTCTTTCTGGCGTCTTTTCCAGGCTGAACAAGCCCAACTCTCCCAACCTGTCTGCATAAAAGAGGTACTCCTCCTCTATACTTGCTCTAGCAGGTCTTTTGTGTTGGAGGCCCCAGAGCTGAGCACAGTACAACAGCTGGGTTCGCAACCTATTTGTGTCATTCGTGTCCCAATAAAACATACCAGACATTCTGACCTTCAGATTTTGGTCCAGAATTTAAAGATTTCATTGAGTATGTTAATAATTTCAAAGGGACTTGAATTGAAACATCGCAGACAGAGAAGACTTCATGAAGTAGGAATCTTCCCTGATGGGAAGAACCAGGGAATAAGCTGAATGTTCAGCAGAGTATTTAACCAGCTTGTGGCATCAGTATTTCTACTTTAGGTCTCTGGATAGCTTAAACCCCACAAATTCAGGGTCCTTTCAGCCATTATCTATTTTTTGTTTGTGTGTGTATATGCATGGTGGCATTGCTAATTTTCATATGTTTGTACTCAAGCACTGAAAATCTTGGGAGTTTGTCATGTTGAATTGCCCTGCTGGATGTTCCTAGTCAAAATTCTTTTGTCCAAGGAATCAATGGATTACCTGTTGTCTGCTAGCAACTTCAAGGCGATGACAAAATTCTTACAGGAGAAAGACAATTTAAATATGGGTAAATGATGCCATACAGAAAAGTGTTATCACTGAAAACATAGTAAATACAGGTTCATGCTCCTAGTGCCTAGGGCCTCAATATTCACGGTGCCATTACTTGCAATCCCTATCCCCTGTGTATGTACAGTTTTATTTGTGTTTAAGAGATGTGTTTGGGATTAATAAGTGTGATTTAAATTAGCAGTTTCACTAAAATTATTAAAATCACTAGAAAAAATTTATCATAGGAGATACATTACTTATAATCTAGTAAAACCATGCTAACCAGGTAGACTACAGTATTATGTTGGTGTATGACGTTTCTTTATGCAAAAAAACCCCCATCCGTTGTAAAGGCTGTAACTTGTATTTCTGCAACTTCTAT
This sequence comes from Grantiella picta, assembly GCA_013397955.1. Classification (NCBI taxonomy): domain Eukaryota; kingdom Metazoa; phylum Chordata; class Aves; order Passeriformes; family Meliphagidae; genus Grantiella; species Grantiella picta. Next base: position 1,289,453 of record VZRM01009863.1, read on the forward strand.
GGCAAGTATTAGTGTATTAAAAATTCCAAGGGGATTAGTATACTAAAAATTCCAGGGCACATGTATAGCTAAATGTGCAAAATCTTACTCGCTTGCACTATATTGGACTTTCACAGTTTAATTCAATGGTCCAGGCTGTTGGTTTTTTGTTTGATTGGAAATGAGCCATTTGCTGAGTTCTGATGTAGAAGCTTGGAGCCCAGGACATTGTTCTGCACTCAGCTGGGACTGAGGCAGTGAGGTCTGATGGTGCTGATAACAGTGAGATACTTGATCCATGGGCGGCTGTGACTCGAGGTGACAAGGAGTGTCAATGCTGGGGACATCCAAAGGCTCAGAGCAGGCTTTGCCAGCTCCAGGAGACAGACCTTTGCAATGCACTATATCGGTCACTCCAGGGAAACATTGCAAGAAGCCTGTGAGAGCAAAATAACAAGTTTCCTCCTAGGAAGCAGTAGTTGAATGCTTACATCTCTCTCCTGGGGTCACATTAAAGGGAGGAGAGGCTAAAGTCTGCTATGGAACTGCCCTTCCCTCCTCACTGATAAACGTCCCCTCATAATTATCTGAAGGTCGAGAAGAAGACTGAAACTGAAATGCTAAAGGACATCAGTTTTATTGTTTTAGACAGTTATTTTATTTTAATGAGTACTCAGGAGGATAGTCAATCTGCAAGGGTTGAGCCCAGCAGAGAATGAATTCAAAGTCCCACAAATACTAAAGATTTACCAATCTCCATTCTGTAAAGTGAGATGGAGTTAGAAAATTTTCCTGGAAAGTCAGGATTTGCAGATGTCACTGTATTATGTGAAATGCCTCTCTCTAATCACGAACCTATGAAACACGTTTTTTCCTATAAAAAGTATCATAAATTAATTCCAAGTGGCATATTTTAGTATATTTTATTTTTATTATAATTATGTTCATATCATTAGTTTAAAACCATTGGGTAACAGAGACCAGGTTTACGTAGTGTATTTTCTGATGGGAATAGGTAATGTGGTCTTCCTTTAAAAAATGTTTTCATGTTAAAAAACCTCTCTCTTTCATACTCCACATATGGAAAGAAGAGCCACAATATCAGCATTCCATGTTATTAATTACCTAAAATCCGTGCAATTCAGTAAAATACTGACTAACAAATGCTGAGGTGTTATGCTGAAGTAATCTCCTCTATGAAGAAACTGTTTTGAGCTTGCAAAGAGTAATACCTGAAAATATTTCCTGTAATGTATTGTGGTAGAAGAAGCAAATTAGGATGTGTAACAACACAACACATCCTGCAGGGATATGCAGTGTAGCAATGAAGGACAATAATATGAAGGTTGCTAAAATTATTTGAATGTGACTGTTTTTTCTTCTAGATAGGTTAATTCATGTTGACAGTCTATATTTCCACTGCTCATTATCAGTAGTTTTCATTACTCAGGAAATATTTTCTGCATAACTTTTAACTTGTGCTCAAAATAGAATTTAGATCATGTGTTTTAGCATCCCCAGTGTTGACTAGAAGCTTCAAATTTTCTCAACATGTGCTTTCATTGTGCTTTTACACTGAAATACCAGCAATAGTCACAGAGGCCAGTCTGAGTTGAGTGAGATTGTCTGGTGCCTTGGTGATCCTGCATGAGTGTTGCACAGCCACATCAGGGAGCTCTGAGGCAACTCTAATCCAGCTCTTGTGCAAAAGTGTGTCTGTGGTCTGTTTTGACCACATAAAGTGTACCAAGTTATCTGAACAGGTTTTGAAACAGTTTTCTACACACCTCATATCCTGATGACTAGCAAAGACAGTAATCAGACCTTCTGAATTATATGCCCATAGAAAAAGACAGTTAAGGGCTGAATTCCTGCATCTTGTTGTTCTGAAAGTTTTTGTCTGTTCTCCCAAGCTAATACATATGAGATGACTGCTCAATACATTGCTTCCCTCCTGACATTATACATTTGGATGGCAAAGTGGAATTTCAGGGATCAGGTAGGGCAAAACACCAGACATTTTTTACATATGCTGATTTAAGATGCTACATCAGAACCTCTGCGATATACAGAAGAGGAAATTGCTGTAGCCAAACCTTAACATTGGCATAGGAATGGTAAGAATTTCTGCTATCACAGCCTTATTTATTTCCCCTTTTAAATCTTATAGGGAATTTTATCATTGAATGTTGGGAATTCAGGTTATGCAAGTATGCATCAAATACAGAAGAACAGAAGTGCAGAATTCAAATCCAAATGCTAGTGGTGTATTACAGCCTTTAGCAGTGGAATGCAGTACTTATATACCTGAGTAATTTGTCCACAGAAAGAAATTGATGCAAAGTGAGGAAAAAATAGGAAGTAAAGGTGACTTTACAGTGACATTCACACAAAATAAAGTTCTTAGTGAAAGTCCACTGCAATATTGTTAGTGTCTGATGCAACCCTCTGCTCCCATAAATACTTTCAAAGAATGTGTCATCACTTTTCCTTGCATATGTATGGAACAATTAATAAGAGATTATTCCTTACTGGAATAAAAGCCAACAAAGAAAATTTCAGAGTGCATAAAAAGTGGAAACAAAAAGTGTGTGTGCAGAGAAACTAAGTCTTCCCATCAGAGTTCTTGCAGGCATTCAGGTAAAATATGGGACAGTATTCCATAGCTCATCTCACACCACAACCTGTTTCTGAATACTAATAGAATACATGCAGTGGAAAACAATTAGAATAGTGTTTTCAAATGTAACTTGAGTTCAGATAAATACTAGAATTTATTGAAAGCCTCCACTTTACAGATGAGGGAGGTCTATTTATAAATTTTAAAAATTTAAGTTGTTTAAAAATGTTTAAAAAAATATTTCAAACTATTCAATTTTGGACTGATCCTGCCTGGGTAATCAGTGTTGTAAGTCTATAACTTGTGTATGCACACAAGTGAATGTTTATGACAATCTTTGCCCTTTCACAAGTATATGTTTCTATTATTGAAGTGGACTTTTTTTCATCTTTGGACTTTGTCATCTTTTGTTCTGTAGCTGAGAGGAAAATAAGATGTCGCCCCACTGGCCACTGATCTTTCACTGAAATTGCTGGACATCACTTGCCTGCTATTTAGTCTGTTTGAGGATTTCATTCTGGAATTCAGATTATGACACCAGTTTATTTGGGTTAAGGATTTAATTCTGGAATCCAGATTATGATACCAGTTTATTTGGGCTAATGATTTGATTAACTCATGACTAATCTCATTGATTGCAAAGAGATTAGTCATTTCATGGAATGCAATACTTTCACCATGTGTTTCGAAAAACACGCTAAAACACTCCATATTACTGCTCATCACAAATCCTCAAGATCTTCCACTGTTTCCACAGCCTGTAGTAAGTTATGTTATTTTTTACCTAGGAAAAGTGAATAATCTTTACTTTCCTGAATAATGTGTGGAATAAACAGAAGCAACTATATTCTTGCCATCATGTTGGAGCCTGGCTCGCAGAGCTAGGCCATATGAATATGTTTCTTAAGCTCAATTCAACCTGTGTGACCGACTCTGAAGTCTCTTTCCCAGAAGATAACAAAATTAAAGAGCCAAGAATGTGAGCATCATAAAAGAATGTTAAACAAGATAAAACAGTCACATAGACAGAGCTTTAGCTAGTGCTTAGAGAGCGTGATTAAAAGTTTATAACCAATTAGCGAGTTAGTTTAGGTGCATGAACAGTACCTTTTATCCAATCATATGTACCAGTGTGTCGTGTGAACAGTGCTTTTGTCTATAATAATGCTTGCTTCCTGAAAATAAATGACATTGCACCCTTTACCTCTGGGAGGACATGTTTTGTAGTTTTGGCGACCCCCAAATCCACCAGAACAATAATTACTAATTAGCAGTTGTTGTTGATACCAAATGCATTTTTGTCCTGATAGTGCTAGCTGCATTCTTTTTATTGTTACAAGCTACCTTGCAAAGACTCAAGTATTCTAGTCTTTTTCAAAACCTGATGAAGTAGACTCTTCTGTACTGAATGTTACCTATTGCTGCTCTGTAAGAGAAAAAGGTCACTTCTGCATTACCACATTGCATTTTACCCCATCCTTCGAAAAACAAATCAATAGTATTTCAGGATCAGTGACAAGGGAGCCCAGAAAGTTGCTAGAAAGGCATTATTTGCTTCCTATATGCAGCAATATAGTAAAGGGTCCCGTCTGGCTAGGTTTAACTGCATTAAAATAGAGAGCTCAGTTGGTCACAGTTGAGAGACAACTTGGAAACTGGTTCCTTGCTGTTTTCCAGTTGTTAGCTATTATTTTCAAACTGAAAGGCTGGTGTCTGGCTGTGTCTTATTTTGGATGTTGTAAACATTTAGGAGTCCCAGGCACAGGCCAAATATTCAGTGTGAACATAATTTTTAAATGGTTGGCTTTTTTTAACTAGTGAGGTAAGAGGAAATATTTGGTCTCTATAAGAGCACCGGGAGATAAATCCTAGTGAAAAAGAAGAAAGCCATCAGAGTTTTACGAGTTATGATCACTAAAGAAAAAGACATCAGCCAGAAGAGGTTTCAAACAGGAAATTAAAGACAATTGCAAATCATCCGAAAAATGTGTTTTTGAAATACTCCTCTAGTGGAAATGGCAGCACAAACTCTGACTATTTTAAGATAAAATATGCATGTGTTTCCTGTATGTCAAGTCCTGCTAATAAACAGCAATATAAGATATATTGGAGTCCAAAAGTCGGTAGCTGGTTAAAATTTAAATGGTGAGCCAAATTCTGAATATTTGCCAGTTCAGGAAACAAGCATTTTGCATCTGCACAGACCACCTGAGGCTGGCAGGCCTTCTCACATTTGCATTGAGATCTTTGGTGGGTCAAGACCATAGCACTCAGCCAGCATTGTTTCAGACAAAACTCCCAACAAGCTATAAGACTTTTATGAGTAAAAATCAGTCCAGGAGCTGAATCCAAATCCCCTAATAGGCTCAGCAAATATTAAAGTTATAAACAAACTTTTGTTTCTATGTGGATAGATAAGTCATTAAACTGTTTAAAAAGATATAATTATTTGATAACTTTTTAAAAAAATTGTATTTATGTTGCAGGACAGTATATCCTGCCAGATCCAAAAGCCTGGGAGCGGCAAGGCTGCTGTCCCCATGTCCAACCAAAAGTGAGGCTCTAGATGTGTTCCCAGAAGGCAGATGCACATAGGATGTACGCACACACCACATAGCTGCCAATGCACACATCCAGACAGACCCAGAGCACTCACAAAGACACAGACTACACTGATGGTGTCATTCCGCTCCTCCCCAGGCGAGGAGGACAGGGGCCAACAAGTGACAAAATACACACACTTCTGGGCAAGGTGTATTCCTTTCCTGGTGTCTTAGACCCTGAGTGTGACCAGACACTGCCCCTTGATCCCAGTGGCCCCAGGGTCCCCAGTGTCCCCAGCTGCTACTATCAGGACACACAACCCCTGAGGTTTCAGCATCACATGAGCTGCTATGTGTTGCAGACACGCACACAAAGGCATGCACACAGAGCTATCAATGTGACAAAACAAGGAGGGACTCTGATGAGCAGCTCAGACAGGCTGCACTGTCTAGGATCAGGGCATAGCTGACAAGCATGCTCACTGGCCAGCTACTTACCTGTCAACTGCCCTTTTTGCCCCTTCTCTCCTTATTTTCCTGTTCCTGGTCCTCCCCAAATCTCCTCAACCTCTAATCCCTTCCCAAACATCTCATAATAAATCCTATGGGACCCCAAGCTGCTCTTCCCTTGCACAAAAAAACATGTCCTCAACCCTTGGCAGCAGCTCCCCTCAATTACAATTATAGAATGATAGATTCATTGAAGTTGGAAAAGAACGTCTGAGATCATTGAGTCCAACCTTTGACCAAACACCCCCTTGTCAACTAGACCAGTTCCCAAAGTCCCACATCCAGCAGTTTCTGGAACACTTTCAGGGATGGTGACTCCAACACTTCCCTGGGCAGTCCATTCCAATACTTAACTGCCCTTTTAGTGAAGAAATTCTTCCTGATGTCCAGCCTGAACCTCGCCTGGTGCAGCTTGAGGCTCTTACCTCTTGTGCAGTAGCCAGTTGACTAGAAGAAACTGATTCCCACTTTGCTACAATCTCCTTTCAAGTAGTTTTAAAGAGTGCTAAGATCTTCCTTGAGTCTCCTTTTCTCCAAGCTAAACATCCCAGCTGCCTCAGCCTCTTCTCATAGGACTAAATCTCCAGACCCTTCTCCAGCTTTTTTCCCTTCTCTAGGCACACTCCAGCACTTCAATGTCTTCTTTGTAGTGAGAGGTCTGGAACTGAATACAGGATTCAAGGTGCCCTGGAGGTAACTGGTCTTACTGTTGAAGGCTGGGGCCAACAAAAAGGCATTAGGTACCTCAGAATTTTCCTCATCCTTGGTTAAAATGTTCCACCTTGGGCCCAATAAAGAATGGAGGTTTTCCTTGGCTCTCCTTTTGTTGTTAATGTGTTTATAAACATACTTCTTACTGTCTTTTACAGCAGTGTCCAGTTTAAGTTCTAGCTAAGTTTTTCCCTTTCTAGTTTTCTTTCTACATGACCTAAAAACATCCTTGTACTCTCCCTGAGCTGCCTACCTCTTCATCCAAAGCTCAGATACACTACTTTTTTCCCAAGTTACTGCTCAAGCTCCCTATTTAGCCAGGCTGGTCTTCTCCCCCACCAGCTCATCTATTGCCACATGAGGATGTCCTGCTCCTGGGCCTGTAAGATTTCCTCCTTAAATATGTCCAGCCTTCCCAGACCCCTTTGTTTTAAGGGCTGCCTCCCAGGGCACTCTCTGAACCAGTGTCCTGAACAGGCCAAAGTCAACTCCCTGAAAGTCCAAGGTCCAAGCATTTTG